>JAJOOE010000356.1:0-87623 GCA_036250405.1 Solanum raphanifolium | reverse complement strand
ACAATGCTATCCACTTTACATAGGATCATCACAAGATCACATAAAACTCATTCACATCATACCTTCACATATAGCTTCATATAAAACTTTACATATAGTTCCAAGGGCTTTCCAAACATAACTCGGAAAGATCGTTCCAAGGGCTTTCCAAACATAGCTGGAACTACTCCTGGATCATCCTGAGCTAGGAGTTATGACTACTCAAATTTGGCCAAAAACTCACTGATTTCCACACTTGGCCGAATTTCCAGATTCTAAATTTTTCCAAAAATGACTACTTCCAATTTCAAGCTTCTTCATATTCATTTTAAATTGTCGGATGTTACAGCAGTCATGACCACGGGCCGTGGGAAGGCTCGTGGGGTTGCCTTATCTTGGTGGGGGATGTGTCATGTTGAGGAGACTACTGCCTCAAGGATCACGGGCACAACCACGAGCCATGATGCCCTAGACGGTCTGTCAAAGCGGACGTGAAGGTCACTTACCCTCGAAGGAAGCAAGGCAATTTTGCCTAGATGCTACCTCCATCACCACGACCATCACCACAAATCGATCATGAGAGTTCTCGTGGACTTCCCTTAGGCATTTGAGGGCTTGGGAAGATGGAGGACTGCATTGGTCAAGGGACTACGGGTGCCACCACGACCCGTACAAGTGGGCGTGGTCCCTGCCGGGGCGGCCCAAAGTAAGGGCTTTTGTGTAATTTTGTTTTATTTAATTTTTAAGTGGGGTTTATTTTAAATGATTTATATCACTAGTACATATAGTTTTAAGTCCTAAAATAAGTCATGAACTCCTTGTTTCTCTAAAACCCAAAAGAAGTTCCTCCTTTAAAAAATTCTCTCTCTAAACTCAAGGAAGAAGAAGGAAGCCATTGAAGCTAGGGCTGGTGGATTCTAAGGTTTTTATTCTTTAATTTTTGTGGGGATTCAATAGCAAGGTATGGTAGTTTTCATCCTTGTCTAACTTTTCATTCAAGGAGCCAATTTAAAGGTGATTTCAAGTTATCAAAAACTTGGGGTTTTAGTCAATCTCATGGGTTCCTTCATCAAACGATTTCAAAATGGTTCTAATGAAAAATTATGATTGTATTAGTGTTTAATTGATGATTTATGATGAGAATACTCTATGAACCCTTGAATTCTCTCAATTCCTAAATTGTGCCCTTATGAAGTGGGTTTTATGATTATGAAAGATTATGAATGGAATATGTCTAAATTGCCTTTGGTTATTGAATTGTGTCATTATGTATGTATTAATTATATTAAATTTAAGGTTTGTTGGTGACTTATGATCATGTCCTTGAAAGGGCAAGTTATGGCTAAATTACATGTTGAAGTAGAATTGTGCTTGAACTATTGATCCACTTGAAAGGTGGAGGTGTTTAATTACTATGTATGATTATGATAAGAAGTAGGTGTGTGTGTTCTAAATGAATGTATTATGATCATGATTAGAAGTCAATTGTATGAATGATGATGATTATGTGAAAGGTTATTCTCACATACACAGACTATGAATGAAGAATGAATGAAGTTTCTAAGATAATACTAATCATGACGGGTTAATTAAAAGGATATTCTCAATTCTACTCTAATGAATGATAATGAATTGTTGTGAAAGGACTTTCTCTCAATAAGGGGGTTCTTAGGTGAAAGGCTATTCTCATCTTTGAATCTATAAGCTTTCCAATGAATGAATGAATGTTGGGTTGGGATGGATGCTCATCGGGGAGTTGAGGCGGGGGATCTAGTAGCAATACCTTATCCCATAATGAACTAATGTAATGAATGTAATGTACTCCGTGGGGAATAATGCTAAGCACCGAGTGGATATGGCTTGAGATGGGTGCTTATCCGGGAGTTGAGGTGGGGTACCTAGTAGCAATCTCTTGAGATGGATACTCATCTGTGAGTTGAGGCAGGGTATCTAATAGCAATCTCCCTATCCCTTAAACAATGTTCCCACATATGTCTAGGTAGTGGATCCACTTAAGCTTAAGAATAATGGTCCTACCTTAGGCAAGTAGGAATCCCTTATCCGGTGAGGGTGACACTGGGATTCCATCAATTTCTCACATGGTCTATGTCGGTTAAGGCTTAACCCCACAAAGAATGTTAATGAATTATGGATTCTTAAGGATGCACTACTTAGTGTGGGTGGTGGTATGGGACACCATTCCTGCATTGCACAAGTAGGCTTTGAGAAGGGTCGTGGTGTGTTCCTTTATAATGTTAATGAAATGAAAGGGATCTTATGATGATGTTTATGAAGAATGTTGATCTAATGTCTAATGAATGAAGGTGCTCTAAATGTAATGGAGCTAATGAAGAATGTGGACTTATATAGTTAATGAAATGATGCTTGCTATATTTGGATTGTATTATGAGTTACTTCCTTGTTATGACTTATTGTATGTGAATGTGCTTTACCTATGGTGACTTCAAAGGAGTACTTAGTGTGAGTAGTATTATGGGATGCTACTTGCACATTGCACAAATATGACTTAGAGTTGGCTTAGGTGATTGTCTTTATGTGTTAATATGACTTATGAAGTGTTTAATGTCTCTTATGTATGAATATGGTGTAAAGATGGAAAGGTTGAATGGTAAGTTCACTTTTGGTGACCTTAAGGTGGTACCTTAGTGTGGATGGTGGTATGGGACGCTATCCATACATTGCACAAGGTATAGCTTGAGGGTTACTTGAGGTGAAGGCTTAATGTGAAGGTAAAGGTTTATATGTATGATTATGTTCAAATGTGAAAATACGATTTGAATGATGGTTGTGACTTATATTATGCCTCTTTTATCAATGTTCATGAAATTTTATAAAAATGGCACACAAGCATGACTTTCAAATAAAATGTCCGTTTTAAGCATGATTTTTGCATGGCTTCTATACTTAGTACATCTAATGTGCTAACCCATATTTCTTCCTTTTTACCAAAGTGTAGGGATTGGTGATTGGATGTCTTGTACATGGAATATAGGTTTCTAAGGAGCATGGAGTTAAAGTTTGAGTCCTCATAGTTTCGAGGACGCATCCAACCTTTTCCTTTATTTCTTTATTTATGTGTAAATCTTTTGTAAGGGCTAAGTCCCAATGTTGTATTAAAAATATTAGATGGTTTGAGAAAAAGAGAGAAGTCTTCCGCTTGTTTTAATGAAAGATTCTTTCGATTGCAAAGAAAGTCTTAAATTCCCCTTTATTTTCCTATGATCTTATGTTCAAGAATGCTAAGAGGCTTGTATAAGACTCATTTGGGGTCGAGTACGCCGTGTCTCATCCGGGGTCTAGACTCGGGTCGTGACACTATTGTACCTATAGAAAGTGTGGCTCTGAATGATAATCTCACTTATGAAGAGGTACCAGTTGAAATCCTTGATCGTCAGGTTCGAAGGTTGAGAAACAAGGAAGTTGCTTCAGTCATGGTTTTGTGAAGGAGTCAGTCTGTAGACGGAACTACTTGGGAAGTAGAAGCTGCCATGATGGCCAAGCATCCTCATCTCTTTCCTTCCGATTCCATTCCAGCTTGAGACAAAAGTTCCTCTTCATTTTTTCAGTCATTCATGCGTAGTTTCAGTCTTAACATCATGTTCCTTTTGGTTGTACTTACATTTTCAGCATATTTACATGTTCTTGGAACTTAGTTCAGTCAGAAATCAGTTTCCAATGTTTAGTTGTAACACCCCGTATCCAAAAAGCAGAACTTAATACAGATTTCCAGAAGTTGCAAGTGCAACCCACGGTTGCTACCCATAGACAGTAAGGTAACCCACGGCCCGTGCTGGTGGTACGTGGTTCGCATTTGCAACGATCCCTAGTAATTCAGACAAACACCATTCTAAGGCATGACCCACAGACTGACTTGATGGATCATGGATCCATCGACAGATCGTCTATCAGTCTGTAGGTCAAGGCCCTTAGAACCTGGTCTCTAAAGTCAATCGACAGACTGACATGATGGATCGTGAATCCATCGACGGATCGTCGATCAGTCCGTAGGTCGAGGCCCTTAGAACCTGGTCTCTGAAGTCATCGACGGACTGACAGGATAGATTGTGGGTCCATCGATGGATTGTCGATTAGTCCGTAGGTCGCTTTAGTAGATTTTAAGTCAGGGTCATTTTGGTCTTTTCCTATTTTGTTGGTCCCCTAAGCTACGTCGTTTAGACCCTAAATCATGAGGTTTTAGTCAATTTAAGCCTAGGAACATAACTAGAACTTACCTAAGTCAAATCATTAATCAAAACTTAGAAAATTAGAATCAAGAGACGAGAAAAAGGTCAAGAACCCTAGTTCAAGAAAGCAACAAGGTTCTATCAGTTCCATCCCCGAAATCGAAAGATTTCTCCCATGGAATTCGTCACCAGGTATGTGGGATTTCACTAGTGGGTTCCTTTCACCCATTAGGTCCCTAGTTTTCAGTCAGTTTCTTGATTCCCTTATTATGACTAGACCTAGGGTTTCTTGAATATTAGAATTGTTGGGTACTTAGCTGTTAGAATGATCCAAATTAGATTAGTACGTTAATATTCAATTTAATGCATGAATTCCAGAACCCTAGCTATGTATTTCTTTAGTTCTTGAATTACACATGCTAGGTTAGATATTTTAGTTATTCAGTTATACATGCCTCAATTATTAATGCATCAATATCAGATTAATTGTTGCATTCTCAGTTTGCATGATTCAGTTTGAGCTATCTAGTATATCACAGAACTTCAGTCATAAATATGTTAATCACTAAATCCATTGGGAGTAGCATAATACCGAGTTGGACTAGGGTTCAACGTACCCATATAGTCCCAGATTTATGAGCCACGTAGGTGTAAGTCTCCTATGTGGGCAATATCAGTTAGTGATCACGCCAACATGCCTCCACACCTTTGGCCAGGTGTATTGGGTCCTCTCGATGGGGCGTATACATCGAACTCCACATTTAGCTCATATGGTTTTATGTCGGTTATTAGTATCTCCCATAGTTCAGTCAGATTCTATTGCATTGACCATTTATCAGTATATCCAGTATTCAGTTTCAGCATGTTATAAATTGGTCACTGCATTTAGTTATCTCAGCATTCAGTAGCTATATCATGTTCAGATTATATCATTGCTTATATGCTTTTCAGTTATATATTATTTCAGCATACGTGCGCTACATCTTCTCGTGATGTAGGTTCAGGTTCTCAGCATCCAGATCACGCTTAGATCGATTCCCGATCTCCAGTTCAGCAGAATCAGTGGTGAGTCCTCATTCTCCGAGGACAATAGCCATGATTTTCTTTTCAGTATTTTTAGTCCTTTAGTTTCAGTTTTTCTAGACTTACCTGGGGTCTGTCCCAACATTTCTAGTTAGTTAAAGGCTATTTTCAGACATAGTTACATTCAGCTTAGTATTCAGTTAATATCTTATTTGTATTAAACTCATCAGTTTTTCATATATCTCAGTTATAGTATATGGGTATTCCCTATCTTTTCATTTTGTTTATGATTATAGCTTCTGCACAATTTCTATTATTCAGTTTATAGTTAGTATGCTAATGATCATGCCAGCAGGGTTAGCTTGGGATCATTTGTGGTCCTAGGTCCCGTGTCCGCGTCTCGGGGGTAGTCTTGGGGCGTGACAAACCTGGTATCAGAGCTCTAGGTTTAATAGTTCTAGGATGTCTGAAAAGCCGCACTAAGTAGAGTCCTTTTCATCGGTGTGAAGTGCACCACATCTAATGAGAGGGAGGCTATGAAGTGTTTTAGGAAAAATTCACTTTCTTGATATTCTTATTATGCGTTGGTATGATCTCCTTTCTAATCCATCTTTATGCGCTTAGGATCATGCCTCCTCGTAGAGCTTACGCAAGGAATGCTAGCGCAGTTCCTCTAGTCCCAGATCAGGAAGTTTCGAATGCAGAGTTTCAGAACGTTATTCAACTTTTGCCCAAAGTATGAATAATCAGAACAATCAGCAGGTTGAAGGAGATAAGCTTAGGGAAATCGCTAAGGTAAACAAGAAAGCTAGAACAGGGAACTATGAGTACTCTCAGTAGAAATCGGGTGGTGGAAATCACTCACAGTTTTGACAAGATTAGAATAGTAGGGCACCAGGCTTTAAGTCTCAGGGAAGTGTTTCAGGAAATAGGACCTACCCAACTTGTCCAAAATGTAGTAAGAACCATCCGGGCGAGTGTCTTGCAGGTAAGGAAGGATGTTTTGCGTGTGGTCAGTCTGGTCATAGATTGAAGGATTGTCCTTCTAGACAGGGTCAAGGAGGAAATAATGGTAGAGCTCAGTCTACAACTTCAGTAGCACCAACAAGTCGCCTGACTCAGTAGGGTAACTCATCTGGTACAGGTGGCGGAAAGCACCAAAACAGGCTCTATGCTCTTCAGGATCGCCAAGATTAGGAAGATTCTCCTGACATAGTCACTGGTACGTTACGAGTCTTTGATCTTGATGTTTATGCATTGTTAGATCCAGGGGCTACTTTGTCTTTTGTAACTCCTTACATAGCAGTCCAATTCAGTGTTAGCCCAGAAACTCTTTCAGAACCCTTCTCAGTCTCTACTCCAGTCGGTGACCCAGTTATAGCTAGACAGGTATACAGAAATTGCCCTGTCACAGTCTCTCAGAAAGTCACCTCAGCAGATCTTGTAGAGTTAGAAATGGTAGACTTCGATGTCATTCTAGGCATGGATTGGTTACATTCCTGTTATGTCTGAGTTGATTATAGAACTAGGATTGTTCGTTTTTAGTTTCCAGACGAACCAATCCTAGAATGGAAAGGTAGTAGCTTAGTGCCTATGGGTCGATTCATTTCTTACCTTAAGGCCAGAAAGATGATCTCTAAGGGTTATCTCTATTATCTAGTTCAGGTTAAGGATTTTAGTTCTGAATCCCCAACTCTTGAGTTAGTCCCTGTAGTGAATAACTTTCCAAAAGTGTTTCCAGATGATCTTCCCGGAGTTCCTCCCGAAAGGGAAATTGACTTTGGGATTGATCTCCTTCCAGATACCCAGCCTATCTCTATTCATCCTTACTGAATGGCTCCAGCTGAGCTTAAGGAATTGGAAAAGCAGTTGAAAAACCTTTTAGATAAGGGCTTCATTAGACCTAGTATTTCGCCATGGGGTGCACCAGTGTTGTTCGTAAAGAAGAAAGATGGTTCTCTCAGAATGTGCATTGACTATAGGCAGTTGAACAAGGTCACAATCAAGAATAAGTATCCCATCCCTAGGATTGATGACTTGTTCAACCAACTTCAGGGTACTAGTCAATTCTTAAAAATAGACCTCAGATTAGGTTATCATCAGCTTAAAGTCAGAGATAGTGACATTCTGAAGAAAGCCTTCAGAACTCGGTATGGTCATTATGAATTTGTAGTCATGTCATTTGGACTAACCAATGCTCCTGCAACTTTCATGGACTTAATGAACAAAGTGTTCAAGAAGTACTTGAACTTGTTCGTTATCGTCTTTATTGATGATATCCTCATTTACTCTAGGAATGATGAAGAACATGCGAGTCATTTGAGAGTTGTTCTGCAAACTCTCAAAGATCGCCAGTTATTTGCAAAATTTAACAAGTGCGAGTTTTGGTTACAATCAGTTGCTTTCCTTGGGCATATTGTGTCTAGTGAAGGAATTCAAGTAGATTCCCAGAAGATAGAAGCAGTGAAACAATGGCCCAGACCTACCTCTGCTACAGATATCAGAAGTTTCTTAGGTCTAGTGGGCTATTACAGATGGTTCGTGGAAGGATTTTCATCCATAGCCTCACCATTGACTAGGTTGACTCAGAAGATGGTCAAGTTTCGATGGTCAGATGATTGTGAGAAATGCTTCGCAGAACTGAAAACTATGTTGACTATAACTCCTGTCTTGACTCTACCAGAGGGTTCAGATGGTTATGTGATCTATTGTGATGCATCCAGGGTTGGCCTAGGTTGTGTGTTGATGCAGCGAGATTAGGTTACAACTTATGCTTCCAGACAACTTAAGGTACATGAGAAGAATTATCCGACTCATGACCTTGAGCTTGCAGCAGTGGTGTTTGCACTCAAGATTTGGAGACACTACTTGTATGGTGTTCATGTAGATGTGTTCACAGACCATAAAAGCCTCCAGTATGTATTCACCTAAAAAGAGTTGAATCTTCGCCAGAGAAGGTGGCTTGAGTTCCTCAAAGATTATGATATGAGCATGCATTACCATCCAGGTAAGGCAAATGTAGTAGCAGATTCTCTTAGCAGATTATCTATAGGTAGTGTAGCACATGTTGACGAAGAAAGAAAATAGCTAGCAAAGGATGTTCACAGACTTTCTCGCCTAGGAGTTCATCTTCTCGTGATGTAGGTTTAGGTTCTCAGCATCCAGATCACGCTTAGATCGGTTCCCAATCTCCAGTTCAGCAGAATCAGTGGTGAGTCCTTATTCTCCGAGGACAATAGTCATGAGTTTCTTTTCAGTTTAGTCCTTTAGTTTTATTTTTGCTAGACTTAGCTGGGGCCTGTCCCAACATTTCTAGTCAGTTAGAGGCTATTTTCAGACATAGTTAGATTCAGCTTAGTATTGAGTTAATATCTTCTTTGTATTAAAATCATCAGTTTTTCATATATCTCAGTTATAGTGTATGGGTATTCCCCATCTTTTCATTTTGTTTATGATTATAGCTTCCGCACAGTTTCTATTATTCAGTTTATAGTTAATATGCTAATGATCATGCCAGCAGGGTTAGCTTGGGATCACTTGTGGTCCTAGGTCCCGTGTCCACATCTCGGGGTTAGTCTCAGGGTGTGACATTAGTGGTAGGGGTGGCAGCTCTCTCCCTCCATTTCAACTAGTTTAGTCTTCATTCGAGGATGAATGTTCCCAATAGGGAGATAATGTAACACCCCGTATGCTAGAACATACCAGATTGCAGATTCTTGATGTTGCAGGTGTCATCCACAGGTACCATCGACAAATCGTAAAAGGTCCCATTGTCCATCCTTCAGGTCTGTGGTGCACCACCTGCGACCTTTCCCCAGAAACCCAAAAAAATTTTCTAAGTGTCGACCCACGGTCGGACCCACCGAACGTAGGTCAAGCCATGGACCGTGGTCCGTGTCCATGGATCAGACCCCCAAATTCAGCTTTCAGTCATGATTGATGGTTGACCATTATGGACCGTCAGTCGATCGACGGTCCATCGGTCGCGTCCATTGGTGACCCCGACAACGATTAAGTCAAAGGTCTTTTGATCTTTTCCTTATGCGTTGGACCCCTAAACCACGTAGTTTAAACCCTAAACAACGTAGTTTTGGTCAGTTTTAGCTTAAAAACATAACTAGAACTTACCTAAGTCAGTTCATTCATCAAAACTTAGAAAAATTAGAGCGTAAGAGGAGAAAGAGGTCAAGAACCCTAGTTCAAGAACACAACAAGGTTCCATCAGTTCCAGCCCCGTAATCGAAGATTTCTCCATGAAATTCATCACCAGGTATGTGGGATTTCACTAGTGGGTTCCTTTCACCCATTAGGTCCCTAGATTTCAGTCAAAATCTTGACTCCCTTAATATTATCTAGACCTAGGATTTCTTGAATGTTAGAATTGTTGGGTTTTAGTTGTTAGAATGATCCAAATCATATTATCATGTTGTAGTGTTGTTTTTGCCCAGATTCATGCATAAACTCAGAACCCCAACCTATGTAGTTCTTTTAGTTCTTGAATTACACATGCTAGGTGAGTTAATTCAATTATATATATAATCATGCCTCAGTTTTTGAATGCATTATTATCAGTATATTAATGTTGCATTCTTAGTTTGCATGTCAGTATTTTGAGATATCCAGTATTACATCATTTCATTCATAAAGTGTTAATTACTTAATCAATTAGGAGACGCGTAATACCGAGTGGACTAGGGTCAGTCACCCTCAAGTCCCAGAACTACATGCCTCGTAGGTTAAATCCTCTCTGTTGGGCATTACATTTTAGTGATCCTGCCAGCATGCCTCTATACCTCTGGCAGGGTATATTGGGTCCTCTCGATGGGGCGTATACATCAGACTCCATATTTAGCTCATGTGTTTTTATGTGAGTTATTAGTAGCTCCCTTACAGTTCAGTCAGATTCTATTGCATTGACCATGTTATCAGTATAGTTTAGTATTCAGTCTCAGCATGTTATAAACTTGGTCATTGCATTCAGTTTAGCCATGCTCTGTAATTCCAGTATCCTTTTCATGTTCAGATTATATCATTTCTTTATTGCTTGTTCAATTATGTTATTATTCAGCTTTACTCTATCCTACATGCTCAATACCTTTCAAGTACTGACGCATACTCTACGCTACATCTTTTCGTGATGTAGGTTCAGGTCCTCAACAGTCATATCACGCTTAGATCGGTTCCCGATCTCTAGTTCAGCAACATCAGTGGTGAGTCCTCATTCTTCTAGGACTAGTGACATGATTATGTTTCTTGCTTTTAGCTTTAGTTTCAGTTTTGCTAGATTAAGCTGGGGAATGTCCCAGAATTTCTAGTCAACAGAGTCTTTATTTCAGACATAGTTAGTTTCAGCTTTAGCGTTACAGTTTGACTTTTCTTTTCTATTCAAACTCTCAGTTTTCTTATATTTAGATTTAGTATATGGGTATTCCCTATCATTTCAGATTAACATATGATTTATCTTCCGCACAATATTTACTGCTTCAGTTTACTTTAGTTGCTTATGATATGCCAGCAGGGTTAGCTTGGGGTCACTCGTGATCCTTGGTCCCGTGTCCGCATCCAGGGGGTCGGCTTGGGGCGTGACAGTTTCATTCTTATTGGAGGATGAAATTATTCAAATACATAACAAGTTTGGGGATCTAAATATAATGTAAAACAGGTATTATCTGATTCAAACAAAGTTCAGATTGTCTACAACTATGGTTCAGGTGTGTTAGATGCCTTTAGAGAATCAATGCAACAAAGTTCTTTTGGTCTGCAAATGTTATCTTTAACCTCAGTTATGCCTCCTCAAACTCTGAGGTTCCCTTTTTCTTGTTTAAAGCATGTAAAGAAAAAAGTCATAAGAAAAAGTAATCAAGCAAAAGCCGATGGGGATGGCATCAATATCATAAAAATGCAACGGTAAGATTGCGACTAAGGAGAAATCAGAGCTGGAGAGTGCAATAAAAGTGTTTCTGGAAAAGGTAAGTACAATGATATCAACAAACCCATAAGGGATACCTGCTACTAGGATGTGAAGCTAGGTGCTTCAACTTTGCTATGTTTTACTTTTGTTGATAGTGTTAGTATATTTTTCATGTTATATTTATTAAGATATTGAATTCACTCCTATAAGGTTCGTCTATGAAGTAGGAGCATAGGATTTTAGCTCTGTATAATTTATTTTCTCAAGTTACTACACATCTGCGTTTGCTTTGATCAATATGTTGTTTTTAATTGAATCTGCATTTATGGATATTCTAATTAAAGTGACAAAGCTTGTTTAATGGTAACTCCAGTGATATGGATTCAAGAGCGGCAACCTAAAGTGTCTATGATGGTATTATAATACTTGTGTGGGATTCATCATCCTAATATATTTTATTATTGTTTGAGAAACTTGTAGAATGTCCTCTTGACTCCAAAAGGCCTTGTAATTGACTATCTATCATTGATATATGGTCATTTTCTAGGAATATAGTAGTTTACTCAATATTTATGCATGATATTCATAAATTCATAAGGTGTGAGGATTTTTACATTTCTTCTAGTTTTTGTTGGTTGGGATTGGGTGTGTTTAGGGGTGGGGGGCTGCCGATTCAATTAACTTAAACAATATATTGATCAAAGTAAATGCAACAACATAGTAACTTGAGAAAATCCATTAAATAGAGCTAGAGTCCTATGCTCCTACTTCATACAAGAACCTAATAGAAGTGCATTCAACATCCTAATTGACATAATATGGACAATATACTAACACTACAAATAAAAAGAGAAAACATCAAAGTGGAAGCAACAAACTTGGCATCCTATTATGCATGATGTCTATGAATTTTTTTGTATCATTGTACTTTCCTCCTCTAGTAAGCCTATTATTGGACTTTCCATCTATGATTTCTCCTCAATCATTTTGTATTGTTATATTTTTCCATGATTGTCACCCTTAAGATTTTACTTAATTACTTGTACTTGTGACTTTCCCTTATTTCCCTTCAACAGGAAAAGTGCAATCTCAAAGTTTGAGGATGGATAACTGAGCTTAAAGTTAACATTTGCGAAATCCAAAGGACTTTGCTTTACTGACTCTCTAAAGGCATCTAAATAATTGGAACCACACTTGTAGACAACATGATTATTGTTTGAATCAGATAATACTTTTATTTCAATTTTATTTAGATTTCTAAATTTGTTATGTATTTGGATAATTTAATCCTCTAATGGAAATAAAACAAGATTGAAAATGACACAATCAAAATCATTGATGGTGTTTTTCTACCATCATCCTTAGCTTCTTTTTTTTTCACTAGAAATCCCTAATGCTTCTTTCAGTTTAGTCTTTCCATCTTTGAATTTGAAGAAACAAGGTTTCGTGATTTAATATTACTGTGGGATATTACATTTTCTAATTTTAGATATTCTCTCTTCTTTCCTGATTTTATTTTGATGTATATTGATTGAGTTTATGGGGACTTGATGCTTTAGTTGTTTAATTAAAATTGTCTTCCTACTATTTATTATTATAACTTGGTTATACAAAATGCTGATTGGGTTAAATTTAGAGTTGGCAGTTGGTTTTCTCACTAGAGGGTGAGTGTGGGTGCCACTCACAAAGGTATGGGTTGTGACACATCCGGAGGGGAAATGGAAGTTGATAGCTATGGACTTCGTCGTAGGCTTGACACATACTTTTAAGAGTTTTTATGTTATTTGGATCATCATGGATTTATTGACCAAGTTTGTTCACTTTTTGTTGGTTAGAATTCCTAGAGTTCAAAGAGGTTAGCTCAAATCTACTTTTAGAAGATCACACATTTGCATAGGTGCTAATGTCTATCATTTCAGATCGTGGTACTCAGTTCACTTACTATTTTTGAAGGTCTATTCAAAGAGAGTTGGGCACCCGAGCTGAGATCAATTGGTGAACCGGATTATGAGTTCACCTTACCTCTGGCTCTTTTAGGTGTTCACCCTATTTTTCATGTCTCTATGCTGAGGAGGCATGTTCCAGATGATTCTCAAACATACTTCCGTAGGATTGGTTCAGCTTGTTGAGTCCGTGGATTTTGAGGAGGAGCTTGTGGCTATTCTCTACAGGATGGTCAGGAAGTTCAGGTCTAAATAGATCCCATGGATGAAGGTTTAGTGGGGGCAACATCTTGTTTAGGAGGCTACTTGGGAGTCCAAGCTTGACATTGGACCCAATATCCTCACCTTTTCAATCATTCAGATACTTCATTCTCTTTTACTTTCGAGAATTGAAGTCATTTTAGTAGTGGACGTTGTAAAGACCTTTGCAGTCATTTTCTTGCATTTGCTTCTTCTAAATATTTTGCCTCTTATGTGTAGCATTTGTGTTATGCTGGGATTGTAGGCTCATTTTCTAAGGTAGTCGGTGGAGTTTTTGTGAGATGTTTTTCCCTTTATGGAAGTTTTAAGTTGAAAGAGTTAACTTTGGTCAATATCCGAAGAATCTTACATTATATGACATCTTCTTTAGTTCCATCAGTTCTGGAAGGTCTATTTGGGCTAGCAGCATGGTTGGCCTGGGTTCCTAGGCCATCGACGTGAGTTTGGGCCATTATTGGAGAAGCTTGGCAAATGTTTGACTTCGGTCAACATTCTTGGTAAATGTGTTTGGATAAAAATTATTTTAGTTCTATTAGCTTTGAAATGCCAAGTTTGTTCTAGAATGACCTTTGGTTTGGATCCCAAAGTGATCGGGATGGGCTTGTGGTGTTTTGCATTTTATTGGTTTTTGTTGTTTTTGTGCAAGTGTTAACTTGGGTCAAAATTTTAATGAGACATCCTCCGTTGATTGTTTCTTCAATTGCATTGAGTCCCAAATGTCTGTTTAAGTGGGGTAGCATAGTTAGTTTGTATATTCGGGGTTCCAAATAAATCTTGAGCCCCCATCATAGATATTTCTTAACTCCAAAGTGCACCTAATGCAACCCTGACGGGTGCATCATGTACTACACATTCACGGACCAGGTACATGATATCCATATATGCCAACCATATATGCATCAATCAACCTAACGTCAGTGTTCTTGGAAAAGGTCTCGCGTTCGTGGAGGGTCTGTCATGTTGACCTCCGCGTTCATTGACCAGGTCCTGTATTCATGAAGGCAATTGACTAACATTTATAAATTTTAGCCACGAACTCATCATGCATTTTCTTACAACATCAACTCCTTGGGATGATTTTGGAGCTTGATTCATGAAGGAAATTAGTGGGAAATTTGAGGAAATTGTATGTTGATTGCATGGGAACATATTGTGGATCGTTAGTAATCTATTAAACTCGTAAGTTCTATCATTTTCCCTCTTAATTTATTCAATATTGATAATACTTGAGTTTAAACTTGATGGGACTATTTTGAGCTTACTAGTGCTTGGATTGTGCGTGTTTTCGAGGCCCAAGTTCCTTGATCTAGTTGAGACCTTTTGAATAGAGTAAAAATTAATAGTACACGTATGGGTTTAATGATCCTATTTTGACCTGATTTTTATGGGTCCAAATTCTTTAATTGAAAATTAGGAATCATTTTTCTTGTTTTTTGACATTTTCGTCGCTACTTTGATAGTGTGACACCGTTCGGAGGCCCTTAGAAAAAGGAAAGGATGAAGAATAGAGGTTGAGGTGCTGTTTTAGCCTTGAGGTAGGTTATGGTTCGTTCTTTTTTGACTTGGATTAATTAGTATACATGTATGTTTAGTAGTATCGGTCGTTAGGAAGGCTTTAGTCTAAGGCTTTAGGTTAGCATGATCCTTAGACAATACTTTTGGCCATTGGTTAGTAGCTTAGTATATAGTCGATAAGCTTAATTAAGGTTGATCCTTAGTCTTGATTGATGTTATTGAATCCTTAGAATGATTCTAGGAGGTTGGAACTTAGGTTTATTCATATTGGTTGACTTAATATGGTTTAATGAACCCAACCTACCATGAGTGGCACCCACACTAATCCCTGGTGGGAGAACAAACTAATTACTATCATACCATCCATAGAACAATTAAAATAACCAGTTTATAAATCAAGACAAGCTTTTATAATTCCAAAATCAACTTTGCAATAAAACAAAGTCTAACACTTTTCGAAATTAACGCCCTAGAAATTGAATGTCGTCTACCAAAACTATAATTGTTTAGAATAAGGGATGCAACCTGGAAAACCCAAGAAAACATAAGTCTAAAAACTCTAAGTTCGAAGAGATGAACTAAGAAGATAAGAGGAATAAATAGAAACCATGAAGAAGTAGCTCAATCTTTAATTCAAATTTCACTCGTCTCATAGAGGTCTAGAACGAGCCACCTGGATATACAATGTACTCAACAAAGAAAGAGGAAGTACGGTAGCAGTACATAACCACCATGTATTGATAGGATCAACGGCTAGTTCCAATTATATGAACTATGAAGAAAAAACTACAACTTAGTAAAATAGATAATATATAATTAAATCATAGTTATAGCATAACCCGGACTCTGAGTCCTCACCTTGAGTTGATATACATATAAAAAAATGAACAACCATAGCACAACAACTTAACCAGGTTCTCTCATGGAACCCACACACAAATCATTAGTGTAACGGTGTGGTGCCGGAGCGAACCATTTATTGATATTCTTGTACCATGTATGGTACCCAAGCATGCGTGGTTTATGAGACAACCATGTGGATATTCTTTACCAGGCATAGTACCTGAGCAACTATCAAACACACATCACAATTACAACCACAATGAATAACCATTACACTTGTACACTCAAGTAAATACATTCATTACATGTGATTGACAACATTGAACATTTCAAATCATACTCTTTACTTTTACATAATCATGTATCATGAATGTAACACTAATGAATCACTATACAAGCACATATAAGATAAAACATTGCCTACCTTGAATCAATCCTTGGAAGCTCTACTGAACATGAGTCTTCCCCTTTTTATGAATATTGGCTTGTTCCTAGTCTAAAACAATAAAAAATATACAATCAATGATTAATGACCTATAAATACTCGGATTATAATCAAATCCTAACTCTATGTGATTCCTATGGTCATCCCTACAAAAACTAGGGTTTTACACCATTAATTCAAGTCAAACTCTCTCTAAAGTCACCCAATAAGGATTCTCAGGCCTAAGAATCACAATAATAAGGTAGGGGAATGAGTTAGTTATCTTTACTAAATAATTTAGTAGAAAAGTGAAGAAAATCACCCTAGGTTTTCCTTCCTCTTCGAAAAATGAGTTTATAGAATAATGAGTGTTGTAGGGGAGTTTCAGCATAAACTATGATTTAACCCCGCTATAGCGGCCTAACCCACTATAGAGGCTCCACCATAGCATGAGCATCCACTATGGGAGGATTTAATTCCACCACAATAGCGACGTGACACCCGCTATATCAGATTGCAACGAATAAAAACTTGGAATTCTCCAAAAAAGTTCATGATGAGTTAGAGATTTCAGACTCATATTAGGTTTCTAGTTCACCAAATTATGTCCTCAATGATTGTTTATGTCCATTTCCGATTCTAATATGTTTGAATTTCATCTATGAGAGCTTAAGTATAAACTGAGGGCAAAAGAAAGCAAAAGAAGTCAAATTCACATAATATCTGAAGTGTTCAAATTTAAAATATTTTTTAATATATCAAAACACATAATGTGAATCTCTACGCCATGATTGTAAAATGTTTCATGTCTTAATATTTTTTTCTTCTTTCTTAAAAAATTCTAGTTTCCACATTTTTACAGTTGCCTACATATCAAGACTTTGTTGTCGAATGAGAATAGTGTTAAAAGTTGTATAGAAACTCGATATACATATTCCTTCCATAAGATGTGGCTATAGTATATCCTTATCAATTTTGTGGTGTATACCTATACAAAAGTAATAATTTGTGATGTATATAAATCATAATTACACATAAATACTCTTTGTTTCATTTGGCTGATTCAAAATTAATCGTCGCTGCAAACTCTAGTGTAAGTAAAGATGAGATAGTTTATTTGGTACATAATAACAATGCAATAAGAATACGAAGCTAATGATTAAACAAGAAAAATAGCAAAACGTGATAGGAAGGGGAATTTTTCTTCTTCCTAGAAGAAAGCATTTTATTACTCTGAATTGTTGCAATTCCATCAAGCATGAAAAACTTTCAAAATACATCTTCTTGAATATAATTCATACAAGGTGATGATCGGTGGAGTTGCAACGTGTTGTTATACAACTCATTCCTAAATTATGTCAAGAAAGGTTGTTAGAACAATCATATATTGAATATTTTTATGGCTAATTGAAGTTTTAGGATTAGCCGTATTTTTAATTAAGGTTTGTGGGTCTTGATTTGACTAATTTGAAACTAATTTATATTAGTATTACTCTTTTTTATTCATTCAGTTGAAATCACTGTATTACTTTTAATAGGTGTAATATGCTTAAATCCTGACACTTAAATGCAGCTACAAATTGAGATAAATAAGCTACACTCAAGTGCTGACATGTTTCTTTTTAAGACCTAACATAGTCAATGCTTTGCCTAGAAATGCTAACTAAACATTGTGCAAATGATATTGGGTTCAACATCGTTTACTTCTTGGCTTATAGTGAAGAGGGTTTTGCTCTGTATACATAGTTTATGAGGTACCTGGGTTCAAAATATTATGCTAGGGCTGGAAAATTTGGTAATGGAACCACCTTATTCTTAGTGCCACCTTCTAACTTTCTTATGACGGTTCTAAAAAGTGTTGGTCCAAAACTTTAACATCAGACCATAAAGCTATTACGGACGAACAACTTTTAGAACCTTCTTAAAGCAGTTAGTTGTACCAAGAACAAGAAGGTTCCATCACCAAATTTTGAAACCCTAGCACAATCTTTTAAACACAGGTACCTCATTAACTCATTATACGAAGCAAAATCCTCTCAATATAAGGCAAGAAGCAAATAATAATGAACTCAACATCATTTCTGTAGTGCTTAGTTAGTATGTCTTGTCTCTATCTAGCAGAGTAATTGACTACGTTAAGTCTTAAAAATGAAACATGTCAGCACCTGAGTGTAGCTCAATTATTGAGATAAGCCACAAATTGAGATAAATAAGCTACACTCAAGTGCTGCCATGTTTCTTTTTAAGTCCAAACATAGTCAATGCTTTGCCTAGACATGCTAACTAAACATTGTGCAAATGATGTTGGGTTCAACACTGTTTACTTCTTGGCTTATAGTGAAGAGGGTTTTGCTCTGTATACATAGTTTATGAGGTACCTGGGTTCAAAAGATTGTGCTAGGCCTGGAAAATTTGGTAATGAAACCACCTTATTCTTAGTGCCACCTTCTAACTTGTTTATGATGGTTTTGAAAAGTGTTGGTCCAAAACTTTAAAATCACACCATAAAGCTATTACAGACGAACAACTTGTAGAACCTTCTTAAAGTAGTTAGTTGAACCAAGAACAAGAAGGTTCCATTACCCAATTTTGCAACCCTAGCCAATCTTTTGAACACAAGTACCTCATTAACTCTATATACGAAGCAAAATCTTCTAACTATAAGGCAAGAAGTAAACAATGATGAACTCAACATCATTTCTACAGTGTTCAGTTAGAATGTCTTGTCTCTATATGGCAGAGCAATTGACTGTGTTAGGTCTTAAAAATAAAACATGTCAGCACTTGAGTGTAGCTTATATATTGAGATAAGCCACAAATTAAGATAAATAAGCTACACTCAAGTGCTGACATATTTCTTTTAAAGACCTAACATTGTTAATGCTTTGCCTAGACATGCTAACTAAATATTGTGCAAATGATGTTCGGTTCAACACTGTTTACTCCTTGGCATTTACTGAGGAGGGTTTTGCTCCATATACATAATTTATAGGGTACCAGGGTTCGAAAGATTAATCTAGGGCTGGAAAATTTTGTAATGGAACCACCTTATCCTTACTGCCACCTGTTGACTTGCTTATGACGGTTTCTAAAAAGTGATGATCCAAATCTTTAAAATCACAATATAAAGCTATTATGGATGAACAAATTTTAGAACCTTCTTAAAGCAATGAATTGCACCAAGAACAAGAAGGTTCCCTCACTAAATTTTGCAACACTAGCACAATCTTTTGAACACAGGTACCTCATTAACTCTTTATACGAAGAAAAATTCTCTCACTATAAGGTAGGAAGCAAGCAATGATGAACTCAATATCATTTATGCAGTGCTTAGCTAGCATGTCTTGTCTCTATCTGGCAGAGCAATTGACTACGTTAGGTCTTAGAAATGAAACATGTCAGCACTTGAGTGTAGCTTATTTATTGAGATAAGCCACAAATTGAGATAAATAAACTACACTTAAGTGCTGGCATGTTTCTTTTTAAGACATAACGTAGTCAATGCTTTACCTAGACATGCTAACTAAACATTGTGCAAATGATCTGGGTTCGACACTGTTTACTTCTTTGCTTATAGTGAAGAGGGTTTTGCTCCTTATACATTGTTTATGAGGTACCTGGGTTCAAAAGATTGTGCTAGCTAGAAAATTTGGTAATGGAACCACCTTATTCTTTGTGCCACCTTCTAACTTGCTTATGACGGTTTTGAAAAGTGTTGGTCAAAAATTTTAAAATCACACAATAAGGCTATTACGGATAACAACTTTTAGAACCTTCTTAAAGCAGTTAGTTACATGAAGAACAAGAAGGTTCCATCACCAAATTTTTCAACCCTAGCCCAATCTTTTGAACACAGGTACCCCATTAACTCTTTATATGAGGAAAAATCCTCTTACTATAAGGCAAGAAGCAAACAATGATGAACTCAACATCATTTATGCAGTGCTTAGTTAATATGTCTTATTTCTATCTGGCAGAGCAATTGACTACGTTAGGTCTTTAAAATGAAATATGCTAGTACTTAATTGTAGCTTATTTATTGAAATAATCCACCAATTAAGATAAATAAGCTACACTCAAGTGAATGACATGTTTCTTTTTAAGACCTAACGTAGCCAATGCTTTGCATAGACATGCTAACTAAACAATGTTCAAATGATGTTGGGTTCAACACTGTTTACTTCTTGGCCTATACTGAAGAGGGTCTTGCTCTGTATACATAGTTTATGAGGTACCTGAGTTCAAAAGATTGTGCTAGGGGTGGAAATTTTGGTAATGGAACCACTTTATACGTAGTGCTACCTTCTAACTTGCTTATGACAATTCTGAAAAGTGTTGGTCAAAAACTTTAAAATCACACCATAAAGCTATTACGGACAAACAACTTTTAGAACCTTCTTAAATTAGTTAGTTGCACCAAGAAAAAGATGGTTCCATCACTAAATTTTGCAACCCTAGCACAATCTTTTGAACACATGTACCTCATGAACTCTTTATACGAAGGGAAATCCTCTCACTATAAGCCAATAAGCAAACAATGATGAACTCAACATCATTTCTGCAGTGCTTAGTTAGCTTTTCTTGTCTCTATCTGGCAGCGCAATGACTACGTTAGCTCTTAAAAATGAAACATGTCAGCACTTGAGTGTAGCTTATTTATGGAGATAATCCACAAATTGAGATAAATAAGCTACACTCAAGTGATGGCATATTTCTTTTTAAGGCCTAAAATATTCAATGATTTGCCTAGACATGCTACCTAAACAGTGTGCAAATGATGTTGGATTCAACACTGTTTACTTCTTGGCTTATAGTGATGAGGGTTTTACTCTGTATACATAGTTTATGAGGTACCTGGGTTCAAAAGATTGTGCTAGGGTAGGAAAATTTTGTAATGGAACCACCTAATTCTTGGTTCCACCTTCTAACTTGCTTATGACGGTTCTGAAAATTGTTGGTCCAAAACATTAAAATCACACCATAAAGCTATTACAGACGAACAACTTTTAGAATGTTCTTAAAGAAGTTAGTTGCATCAAGAACAAGAATGTTCAATCACAAAATTTTGCAATCCTAGCACAATCTTTTGAACACATTTACCTCATTAAATTTTTATACGAAGCAAAATCCTTTAATTATAAGGCAAGAAACAAACAATGATGAACTTAACATCATTTATGCAGTTCTTAGTTAACATGTCTTGTCTCTATCTAGCAGAGCAAATGACTATGTTAGGTCTTAAAAATGATGCATACCTGCATTTGAGTGTAGATTATTCATTGAGATAAATAAGCTACACTCAACTTCTTACATGTTTTTTTTAAGACCTGACGTAGTCATTGCTTTGCTTAGACATGCTAACTAAACATTGTTCAAATGATGTTGGGTTCAACACTGTTTACTTCTTGGGTTATAGTGAAGAGGGTTATGCTCCGTATACATAGTTTATGAGGTACCTGGGTTCAAAAGAATGTGCTAAGGATGGAAATTTTTTTAATGGATCCACCTTATTCATAGTGCCACCTCCTAACTTGGTTATGACGGTTCGGAAAAGTGTTGGTCCAAGTCTTTAAAATCACAGCGTAAAGCTATGACAGACGAACAACTTTTAGAACCTTCTTAAAGCAGTTAGTTGCACCAAGAACAAGAAGGTTCCATCACCAAATGCTGCAACCCTAGCACAATCTTTTGAACACGGGTACCTTATTAACTCTTTATACAAAGTAAAATCCTCTCACTATAAGAAAAGAGGCAAACAATGACGAACTCAACATCATTTCTGTAGCGCTTAGTTATCATGTCTTGTCTCTAGCTGGCAGAGCATTTGATTACGTTAGGTCTTTAAAACGAAATATGTCAGGACTTGAGTGTAGCTTTTTTATTGAGATAAGCCACCAATTAAGATAAATAAGCTACACTCAAGTGCTGACATGTTTCTTTTTAAAACCTAAAGTAGTCAATAATTTGCGCAGACATGCTACCTAAACATTGTTTAAATGATGTTGGGTTCAACACAATTTACTTCTTGGCTTATACTGAAGAGCGTTTTGCTCCGTATACATTGTTTATCAGGTACGTGGTTTCTAAAGATTGTGCTAGGGGTGGAAAATTTCGCAAGGGAACCACCTTATTCTTAGTGCCACCTTCTAACTTGCTTATTACGATTCTGAAAAGTTTTAGTCCAAAACTTTAAAATCAACCATAAAGCTATTACGGAGGAAGAACTTTTATAACAGTCTTAAAGCAATGAGTTGCACCAAGAATGAGAAGGTTCCATCAACAAATATTTCAACCCTAGCACAATTTGTTGAACACAAGTACCTCATTAACTCTTTATACGAAGCAAAATGCTCTCACTATAAGGCAAGAAGCAAACAATGATGAACTCAACATCATTCTGCAGTGCTTAGTTAGCATGTCTTGTCTCTATCTGGCAGAGCAATTGACTATGTTAGGTCGTTCAGATGAAACATGTCAGCACTTGAGTGTAGCTTATTTATTGAGAAAAGCCACCAATTAAGATAAATAAGCTACATTTAAGTGCTGACATGTTTCTTTTTAAGACCTAACGTTGTCAATGCTTTTCCTAGACATTCTAACTAAACATTGTGCAAAATGATGTTGGGTTCAACACAGTTTACTTCTTGGCTTATAGTGAAGAGGGTTTTCCTCCGTATACATAGTTTATCAAGTACGTGGGTTCAAAAGATTTTGCTAGGGGTGGAAAATTTTGTAATGGAACCACCTTATTCTTAGTGCAACCTTCTATGTTTCTTATGACGATTCTGAAAAGTGTTAGTCTAAAACTTTTAAATCACACCACAAAGCTATTACGGATGAACAACTTTGACAACCTTCTTAAAGCAGTGAGTTGCACCAAGAACGAGAAGGTTCCATCACCAAATATTTCAACCCTAGCATAATCTTTTTAACACAAGTATGTCATTAACTCTTTATACGAAGCAAAATCCTCTCACTATAAGGCAAGAAGCAAACACTGATGAACTCAACATCATTTCTGCAGTGCTTATTTAGAATGTCTTGTCTCTATCTGGCAGTGCAATTTACTATGTTAGGTCTTTAAAATGAAATATGTTAGCACTTAAGTGTAGCTTCTTTATTAAGATAAGCCACTAATTAAGATAAATAAGCTACACTGAAGTGCTGACCTGTTTCTTTTGAAGACCTAATGTTGTCAATGCTTTGCCTAGTCATGCTAACTAAACATTGTGCAAATGAGGTTGGGTTCAACACAGTTTACTTCTTGGCTTATACTGAAGAGGGTTTTTCCCCGTATACATAGTTTATCAGGTACGTGGGTTCAAAAGATTGTGCTAGGGGTGGAAAATTTTGTAATAGAACCACCTTATTCTTAGTGCCACCTTCTAACTTGTTTATGATGATTCTGGAAAGTGTTAGTCCAAAACTTTAAAATCACACCATAAAGTTATTACGGACAAAAAACTTTTATAACCTTCTTAAAGCAGTGAGTTGCACCAAGAACGAGAAGGTTCCATCACCAAATATTTCAACCCTAGCATAATATTTTGAACACAAGTACCTCACTAAAACTTTATACGAAGGAAAATCCTCTCACTATAAGTCAAGAAGCAAACAATGATAAACTCAACATCTTTTCTGCAGTGCTTAGTTAGCATGTCTTGTCTCTATCTGGCAGAGCAATTGACTATGTTAGGTCTTTTAGATGAAACATGTCAGCAATTGAGTGTAGCTTATATATTGAGATAAGCCACCAATTAATATAAATAAGCTACATTCAAGTGCTGACATGTTTCTTTTTAAGACCTAACGTAGTCAACACTTTTCCTAGACATGCAAACTAAACATTGTGCAAATGATGTTGGGTTCAACACTGTTTACTTCTAGGCTTATAACGAAGATGGCTTTGCTCCGTATACATAGTTTATGATGTACATTGGTTCAAAAGATTGTGCTAGGGCTGGATAATTTGGCAATGGAAGAGCCTTTTTCTTAGTCCTACCTACTAATTTTCTTATGGTGGTTCTGAAAAGTGTTGGTCTAAAACTTTAAATCACACCATAAAGCTATTACAGACGAACAACTTTTATAACCTTCTTAAAGCCGTTAGTTGCACCAAGAACAAGAAGGTTCCATCAACAAAATTTCCAAACCTCGCACAATCTTTTGAGCACAGGTACCTCTTTAATTCTTTATACAAAGCAAAATCCTCTCACTATAACGCAAGAAGCAAACAATGATGAACTCAACATCATTTCTGCAGTGTTTATTTAGCATGTCTTGTCTCTATTTGGCAGTGCAATTGACTACGTTAGGTCTTTAAAATGAAAGATGTCAACACTTTAGTGTAGCTTATTTATTGAGATAAGCCACTAATTAAGATGAATAAGCTACACTGAAGCGCTGACATGTTTCTTTTGAAGACCTAACGTAGTCAATGCTTTTCCTAGACATGCTAACTAAACATTGTGCAAATGATGTTGGGTTCAACACTGTTTACTTCTTGGCTTATAGTGAAGAGGGTTTTTCTCCGTATGCATAGTTTATCAGGTACGTGGGTTCAAAAGAATATGCTAGGGGTGGAAAATTTGGTAATAGAACCACCTTATTCATAGTGCCACCTTCTAACTTGCTTTTGACGATTCTGAAAAGTGTTGGTCCAAAACTTTAAAATCACACCGTAAAGCTATTACGGACGTACAACTTTTATAACATTCTTAAAGCAATTAGTTACTCGAAGAACACGAAAGTACCATCACCAAATATTTCAACCCTAGCACAATCTTTTGAACACAAGTACCTCATTAACTCTTTATACGAAGCAAAATCCTCTCACAATAAGGCAAGAAGCAAACAATGTTAAACTCAACATCTTTTTTGCAGTGCTTAGTTAGCATGTCTTGTCTCTATATGGCAGAGCAATTGACTACGTTAGGTCTTTCCGATGAAACATGTCAGCACTTGAGTGTAGCTTATTTATTGAGATAAGCCACCAATTAAGATAAATAATCTACACTCAAGTGCTGACATGTTTCTTTTGAAGACCTAACGTAGTCAACGCTTTTCCTAGACATGCTAACTAAACATTGTGCAAATGATGTTGGGTTCAACACTGTTTACTTCTTGGCTTATAACGAAGATGGCTTTGCTCCGTATACATAGTTTATGATGTACATTGGTTCAAAAGATTGTGCTAGGGCTGGATAATTTGGCAATGGAAGAGCCTTTTTCTTAGTCCCACCTACTAACTTTCTTATGACGGTTCTGAAAAGTGCTGGTCGAAAACTTTAAAATCACACCATAAAGCTATTACAAACGAACAACTTTTATAACCTTCTTAAAGCAGTTAGTTGCACCAAGAACAAGAATGTTCCATCACCAAAATTTTCAAACCTAGAACAATCTTTTAAACACAGGTACCTCTTTAACTCTTTATACAATGCGAAATCCACTCACTATAAGGCAAGAAGCAAACAATGATGAACTCAACATCATTTCTGGAGTGCTTATTTAGCATGTCTTGTCTATATCTGGTAGTGCATTTGAGTACGTTAGGTCTTTAAAATGAAATATGTCAGCACTTTAGTATAGCTTATTTATTGAGATAAGCCACTAATTAAGATAAATAAGCTACGCTGAAGCGTTGACATGTTTCTTTTGAAGACCTAACGTAGTCAATGCTTTGCCTAGACATGCTAACTAAACATTGTGCAAATGATATTGGGTTCAACAGTGTTCACTTCTTGGCTTATAGTGTAAAGGGTTTTACTCCGTATACATAGTTTAACAGGTACGTGAGTTCAAAAAATTTGTGCTAGGGGTGGAAAATTTGGTAATGGAACCACCTTATTCTTAGAGCCACCTTCTAACATGCTTTTGACGATTCTGAAAAGTGTTGGTCCAAAACTTTAAAATCAGACCGTAAAGCTATTACGGACGTACAACTTTTATAACCTTCTTCAAGAAGTTAGTTACTCGAAGAATAAGAAGGTTCCATCACCAAATATTTCAGCCCTAGCACAATCTTTTGAACCCAAGTACCTCATTAACTCTTTATACGAAGCAAAATCCTATCACAATAAGGCAAGAAGCAAACAATGATAAACTCAACATCTTTTCTGCAGTGCTTAGTTAGCATGTCTAGTCTCTATCTGGCAGAGAATCTTGTCTCTATCTAGCAGAGCAATTGACTACGTTAGCTCTTTTAGATGAAACATGTCAGCACTTGAGTGTAGCTTATTTATTGAGAGAAGCCACCAATTAAGATAAATAAGCTACACTCAAGTGCTGACATGCTTCTTTTTAAGACCTAACGTAGTCAACGCTTTTCCTAGACATGCTAACTAAACATTGAGAAAATGATGTTGGGTTCAACACTGTTTACTTCTTGGGTTATAACGAAGATGGATTTGCTCCGTATACATAGTTTATGAGGTACATTTGTTCAAAAGATTGTGCTAGGGCTGGATAATTTGGCAATGGAAGCGCCTTTTTCTTAGTCCCACCTACTAACTTTCTTATGACGGTTCTGAAAAGTGTTGGTCTAAAACTTTAAAATAACACCATAAAGCTATTACAGACGAACAACCTTTATAACCTTCTTAAAGCAGTTAGTTGCACCAAAAACAAGAAGGTTCCAGCACCAAAATTTTCAAACCTAGCACAATCGTTTGAACACAGGTACCTCTTTAACTCTTTATACAAAGCAAAATCCACTCACTATAAGGCAAGAAGCAAACAATGATGAACTCAACATCATTTTTGCAGTGCTTATTTAGTATGTCTTGTCTATATCTGGCAGTGCATTTGAGTACGTTAGGTCTTTAAAATGAAATATGTCAGCACTTTAGTGTAGCTTATTTATTGAGATAAGCCACTAATTAAGATAAATAAGCTACACTGAAGCGTTGACATGTTTTTTTGAAGACCTAATGTATTCAATGCTTTGCCTAGACATGCTAACTAAACATTGTGCAAATGATATTGGGTTCAACAGTGTTCACTTCTTGGCTTATAGTGAAGAGGGTTTTGCTCCGTATACATAGTTTAACAGGTACGTGGGTTCAAAAGAATGTGCTAGAGGTGGAAAATTTGGTAATGGAACCACCTTATTCTTAGAGCCACCTTCTAACATGCTTTTGACG
Organism: Solanum raphanifolium; assembly: GCA_036250405.1. Lineage (NCBI taxonomy): Eukaryota > Viridiplantae > Streptophyta > Magnoliopsida > Solanales > Solanaceae > Solanum > Solanum raphanifolium. The sequence continues at coordinate 60,375 of JAJOOE010000356.1, read as the reverse complement.
ATTTTGAAAAGTGTTGGTCCAAAACATTAAAATCACACCGTAAAGCTATTACGGACGTACAACTTTTATAACCTTCTTCAAGAAGTTAGTTACTCGAAGAATAAGAAGGTTCCATCTCCAAATATTTCAGCCCTAGCACAATCTTTTGAACACAAGTACCTCATTAACTCTTTATACGAAGCAAAATCCTGTCACAATAAGGCAAGAAGCAAACAATGATAAACTCAACATCTTTTCTGCAGTGCTTAGTTAGCATGTCTAGTCTCTATCTGGCAGAGAATCTTGTCTCTATCTGGCAGAGCAATTGACTACGTTAGCTCTTTCAGATGAAACATGTCAGCACTTGAGTGTAGCTTATTTATTGAGAGAAGCCACCAATTAAGATAAATAAGCTACACTCAAGTGCTGACATGCTTCTTTTTAAGACCTAACGTAGTCAACGCTTTTCCTAGACATGCTAACTAAACATTGAGCAAATGATGTTGGGTTCAACACTGTTTACTTCTTGGGTTATAACGAAGATGGATTTGCTCCGTATACATAGTTTATGAGGTACATTTGTTCAAAAGATTGTGCTAGGGCTGGATAATTTGGCAATGGAAGCACCTTTTTCTTAGTCCCACCTACTAACTTTCTTATGACGGTTCTGAAAAGTGTTGGTCCAAAACTTTAAAATCACACCGTAAAGCTATTTCGAACGAACAACTTTTAAAACCTTCTTAACGCAGTTAGTTGCACCAAGAACCGAAAGATTCCATCACTAAATTTTGCAACCCTAGCATAATCTTTAGACACTGGTACCTCACTAACTCTTTATACGTAGTAAAATCCTTTCAGTATAAGACAAGAAGGAAACAATGATGAACTCAACATCATTTCTGCAGTGCTTAGTTAGCATGTCTTGACTCTATCTGGCAGAGCAATTGACTACGTTAGGTCTTAAAACTGAAACATGTTAGCACTTGAGTGTAGTCTATTTATTGAGATAAGCCAGAAATTGAGATAAATAAGCTACACACAAGTGCTGACATGTTTCTTTTTAAGACCTAACGTAGTCATTGCTTTGCCTAGACATAACTAAACATTGTGCAAATGATGTTGGGTTCAACACTGTTTACTTCTTGGCTTATAGTGAAGAGTGTTTTGCTCCGTATACATAGTTTATGAGATACCTTGGTTCAAAAGATTGAGCTAGGGTTGGAAAATTTGGTAATGGAACCACCTTATTCTTAGTGCCACCTTCTAACTTGCTTCTGACGGTTCTGAAAAGTGTTGGTCCAAAACTTTAAAATCACACCATAAAGTTATTACGGATGAACAACTTTTAGAACCTTCTTAAAAAAGTAAGTTGCACCAAGAACAAGAAGGTTCCATCACAATTTTTTTTAACCCTAGCACAATCTTTTGAACACAGGTACCTCATTAACTCTTTATACGAAGCAAGATCCTCTCACTATAAGGCAAGAAACAAACAATGATTAACTCAACATCATTTTTGCAGTGCTTAGTTAGCATATCTTGTCTCTATCTTGCTGAGCAATTGACTACGTTAGATCTTAAAAATGAAACATGTCAACACTTGATTGTAGCTTATTTATTTCAAATTTATGACAACATTTAAGTGTTAGAATTTAAGCTTATTAAACCCATAAAAAGTAATACAATGCATGCAACTGAATGAACGAAAAACAATAAGGATTGAATATATTAGTTTTAGATTAGTTGAACCAAGACCCAAAAGGCTTAATTAAGAAGAAAACTAGTCTTGAAACTTCAATCAGCCTTAGAAAGATTAAACATATACTTGTGCAAAAAGTCTTTCTTAACATACTGTTGGATTGTTTGAATAACAAGATACCATCCCATAGAGCATCACTAGTAGGAATTATTGTTATATCCCTAATATTTTGAAATAAGTTGCATTCTCGTGGGACTCAAAAAACAACTAATTTATTTAAATAATTTAAAATTTTAGAATCGCCACCTATTTTAGGGAAAATAGGAAACATGTTAATTAATTAATAAATAAATATTAATATACGAAATCAATCAGATTATAGGTAAGGGTTCATATGATCACGAAGGAAAGGAATTAGCGCCCTTGAGAATCCATAATTGTGGATCCCGACTGAACTCATTTTTTTTAATTGTGGAGGAGATAAAAATTAATTTCACATTTATACTAACATGAAATATGTATATATAAATAATATAGTAAAATTTATACGTGAAATATGGTAAAATATTTGCCGATTGTCAATAATATAGATAATGATAGATAAAACATTCAAAAAGTATTCAAACTTTTCTTACGAATATCTTCAATGGAAAACAATTCTAGATACTTGTAAATCACACTTAAGCAAAGTATTACAACTGAGTTACTATGAATCAAAAGAAATAATAATAATAATAATAATAATAATAATAATAGATAAGTAAAGATAAAACTCATTTTATGTATATCTAAATGAGGTCTTAAAATTGCAAAAAAAAAAAATCGTCATCGGCCTGACAAAATATTCATTCAATATTATAGTAAAAGAATCAAATGAATCATTATTATTAATAATAAGCTATTTATAATTCTTTTTAATCACATTAGAAACACAGTGTCACAATTTCAAATAATGGTCAACGAACGATAGTGGTCTAATGAGTGATGGATCAAAGTTCCACAAACAGATAACAAGTTCCAGCAACAAAGTTCCTCAACAATATGTCAGGTAGTAAATGATTAATGTTGAACACATCTAAAACAATGAACAATAAGCAATATAAAATAGCAATTAAATAACAAGCATTCACTATATAGAAAAAATGATAGAAAATAACAAAGTAACAAAATCAAATTAACACAAAAATTTCAAAAACAATACCATAAAAATATAAAGAAAATCTAGATATGCTATAAAAAAAAATATAACCATGGTAAATAAAAAACACATCTACCATACAAGACATGAAATACCAATAAAAAATAAAAGGTGAAACAAATCAGAGATACTAACAAAATTGCGTTGGAGAAAATGTCTGTAGGTAAAGTTGATTTTTCATGTAATCGCCGGATCTTTGACTCTCTATCCAAATCTCAACAGTGTACATCACTGGGATTTTGACCTGTAGCAAAAAAAACTTTAGTTGGGGGATAGGAGAAGAGGATGTTGGTAGGGTCTCTGGAGCTGTGGTGGTTTGATGTCGTTAGTGGTTTTGTCGAGAAAGTTCATCAGAACATTTCTCGTTAGCGTTTTAGCATGAAATTTGTATCAATCGATAGATCTTGAAGAGATCTACATACCTATGTAAGTTGTGTGGGATGAAGATGACTTAAACTTTTGAATTTTAGAAAGAAAGTGGCAGCTGATGTTTTTTTTCTCAGATCTATGGAGTTTGGTTAAGAATAAAAGGAAATTATTTCTGGGTTCATGTAGAGGATGGTGAGGGGAAGAACTGGTAAATTTTGGGGCCATTTTGAGGTAAACGGCTGGATGACTGGTGGCAATGAGCGGTGATAAGTTCGCCGAGAAACTTCTCACCAAAAATTCGGCATGAAATTTATATCAAATAATAGATATTGAAGAGACCTACATGCCTATGTTGCGTGGTATGAAGATGACCTGAACTTTACGAATTTAAAAAAGAAATTGATTTTGGTGTTTGATTTTTCTCAGATCTATGGAGCTTGGCTAAGAATCAGAGGAAATGATAATTTGTGAATTCATGTAGAGTGTGAGAGGGACAAGTGGTGAAACTTTGAATCCTTTTGTAGATTACCGAATGGAGTCTAGTGGTGGTGGGCAGCGGTCCGACGGCAGCTGAAAGGAAGGAGAAAAAGATGAAAACCTAAAATTCATCCGCCACTTTAATTTGGAGAGAAGGAGAGTGTTATAAAGGCAACAAAGTCACCCTACTTACAAAATCATGGGCTTCTTAAATTAATTTCTCTTTGTTTGCATTACTTTATGTGCATTTGAATGTATTGAGAGACTTCGCTAAAAATAATAAATATAAATAAGTTATATAGAATATTATTAATGTCATGTAAATATGTGATTCAAATAAAAATAATAATTTAATGAAACTAACATTTTATTTATATACGACTCACTATGACAAGAATAGTGGTAATAAAATTAATCAAGAATAGATTAAAAAAACCTAATATTTTTAGAAAAAAGGATATTTATCGATAAATTTTAAAAAATATATATATAAAAAATAATTTCTACTATTTGATGAATTAAAAACATAAAATTATCAACTTTGAAAATAGCAGGTTAAAACTGGGTGTCCACAATTATCTCCAAGCAATAGTAGTCTGGCATTTGGTGATGCTCGATGGAATTTCAACAAATCTTATAAATATAGGTTTTTTCTTCTAAGAATAAAACTTTTCTCCTCTTATAAAGTGTTTTTATTCTTCATATTTAATTATCCGTTTCATGTTCTTCCTGCATTGATTTGTCCTAATATTTATTGATGATGGTGGTTTTAAATTTAGAACGCCATATAATTAATAGTACATCTTTACGAACCAAAGTCCAATCAACTTCAATATGTCGATGAACCACAATAACATCCTCTCAAGTTGCATATGATGAGACGAAAAGGTATCACAAATGAACTATAATCATCTTACTAGAGAAGAATTGATGTTGCCTTTAATACTTGCATTAGTAATGCTTGTGTTAGTCGTAGATAGATTATTTCTTATTCACTGTCTTATTTGGTGTATTAAAAATAGCATGTATTGCATAAAAATATTCATTTACAAAAATATCCTCCATAATTATGGTGAAAAGTTGTAAAAGGGCTTTTGAGGGGTAATTATATATGTAATCATGCTAATGCATGCATTAAATTCCTTTGCATTACTAATAATAAGAAGCAATCTAGTACGTTTCCTAGAGGAATATCAATAAATTGTAGTGTTTCCGAAGGAAAATTGATGAACTATTGAATGAAGAAGGAAAACTAAAAGCTAATTTAACTTTCTTCCATCTTTTCTCCACAATAATACTTTTGACAACACTACAAATTATTACCTAGACAAATAGGCAAAACAACTCGGGTAGTTTGCCCCATATCTTATATTTTCTAATGTTATCCCTTTTTTCTCTTAACAAAAGTAAAAATATTATCAAATAATCCTCCTCCATAAATACATGAAGATACAAATGTATACTTTATTTGTCTTAGTTTCTATTTGGACATTCCAAGAATAATTTTTTACCTTGATATTTCCAAATACTTTCTAAATATTTTGAATTGTTAGTGATGTTGACTAATAGTACTTTTTATGGAGTTTCCAAATATATTTATATTAGATCAAGAAATATTTTGATGATTGAGAAATAGAGGAACAGATTCAAAGAATAGGTCGATAAGACGTGTTCTTATCAAACATAGTCCATTGGGATTAGGAGAAGGTCAACCACGCAATGCAAAATGATTAAAGCAATGGATGTAGCATATTTATGACAAGAGTCCAACTTGCATAAAATTTATTTTCATAGAGGATACATACATGGAAATAAATCTCAACGAAGAGCGACAAACAGAATCCTAAGAGGACAAGGAATCCTTAGAAGAAATAGCATATGCTAACAGACGGTGAAGTATTACATCTATAAATACAATAAGGGTTTCACAAAGAACCTACCACACTTACATAAATATTTATTAGAAGAAGAAAATCAACTAAAGGGAGTTCACAATTGAGAGAGTTCTGCCTAAAGATGAAGTGCAGACCACAAGAAAAGATTATTGAAGAATACGTTCCATAGGCTTGTGCTTTAAAGTTCTTGAGTCAAGTTTTCGTGTATTGTTTTTTTATTGAGTTGTAATCTTTTCCTTTTAGAGTTTAGAAAACACATCAAGTTGGGGTCAACTTGATGTTATGTCAGTAGTCAAGGGTGATTGTTCATTCATACAAATTAGAGTTTAGTTCCTGAGATGGAAAGATTTGTAATCTAAATTGTTTAAATCTGAGAGTTAGCAAAGTTGCATTCAATAGTCAAGGGTTATTTTTGATTCATTTTCGTTTCTAAAATTGCAAGTTTTGTAATCTAAATTGTTTTAAGGCTCAGTGTTTAGTGAAGTTGGGTTAAATGCTATTGAGGTGTAAGTCATTCTTTTTTACCCTTCATGATTCAAGATTTTTCATGATAAAAGATTGTGTTATTACTTTACATTCCTTACTCGACACAACTTTAGTACTTTACAAAGGAATAAATAGAATAATATATTCCTTAGGAAAGTTAGGGTGTTAGTATTCTAATAGCTTATAGATTTGAAAACGACACATTAATTTTTTCTACTACAACAATAAAAACTAATGTGAGAAAATGAAACCTACAATATCTTAGATTTTTTTCTTTTAGTTTTCTCCCTTTTTGTCTTAAGAAAAGTATAAAAAAAATTTAAAGTATGCTCATCATTTAATACATGAAGATAAAATAAATAGTTGAGATAAACTCTAGAATAATCTACTAGTCATTAATTATTTTCATAAAAAAGAAGTACTAGAACCCACTTCAGCTAATAAATGTATTAAAATATCATAAATATATATATTAAACATATTAGTGAAGTAGTATTTGATAATCTTTATGGAACAATAATAATGCTAGTAATATTACTAAATGTTGGCGTACGTCTTAACATAAAGTATCAAAATATATAAATGATAATTTATGAAAAACCAATCGATGATAATTAGAACTATTTCAAAAAGCATCATTTGTATAATTCTCAATTGATTAATTTTATTACCAATATAGTACGAAAGTTTGTTAATGAATGATTGAATCAATCCATTGCCACGTAGATCCTTATCTATCTAAATAACCTTTGAAAGAAAAGAAAAATGGATAATTGGAGGGATCTCCCATCTTTAAGTCGGTGTGCATCTTGAATTCCCTTTTTTTTTTTTTATGACAAGAACCTTAAAAACATTTCTTGATCAATTAGGACCTTTATCGTCATATCTGTAGGTGTAATACCCTGTATCCGAAACAAGCTAAACCAATAGATTTCCAGAAGTTGCAGGTGCAACGCAGAGTTGCAACCCACGGACCGTAGGGTGACCCACGGTCCATGCTGGTAGTCCGTGGATGGCCACCTGCAGCACTCCCCAGAATCAGCTCAGAAAGTTCTCCAAGGTATGACCCATGGTCGGACCCACAAACCATAGGTCAGGCCACACACCGTGGTCCTGGTCCATGGATCGAGGCCCCATAATCTAGTCCCAGAACCCCATCGACGGTTTACCAAGATAGACCGTCGGTCATGCCACGGTCTATCAGTGACCCCGACAGCTTTTAAGTCAGGGGTCATTTGGTCTTTTCCTTATGCGTTGGACCTCTAAACTACGTCGTTTAAACCCTAAACTACACAGTTTTGGTCAGTTTTAGCCTAGTAAACAAATTAGAACCTAACCTAATCAATTATTCACCAAAAATTCATCAAACTTTAGAGCAAAACAGAGGAGAAAGTCGACCAAGCCCTAGTTCAAGAACGCAGGGAGTTTTCATCACTTCTAGCCCCGAAATCAAAAGATTTCTCCGTGAATTTCATCACCAGGTATGTGGGATTTCACTCATGGGTTCCTTTCACTAATTAGGTCACTAGATTTCAGTCAGAATCTTCATTCCCTTAATATTATCTAGACCTACGGTTTCTTGAATGTTAGAAATTGTTGGATTTTAGCTGTTAGAATGATCCAAATAAGATTATCATGATTTTTGTATCATTTTGTGTAGATTCTTTCATAAATTCAGAACCCTAGCTATATAGTTCTTTTAGTTCATGAATTACACATGCTAGGCCCGTTATTTCAAATATACATGCCTTAGATTTGAATGTTTCATTATTAGTACATTCATGTTGCATTTTCATTTAGCATGTCAGTATTTTGAGCTATCCCGTATTACAGAAATTCAGTCATAAATTGTTTATTACATAATCAATTGGCAGTAGCTTAAGATCTAGTGGAATCGGGTCAGTCACCTTCAAGTCCCAGAACTACGTGCCCCGGTCGGAAAGTCCCCTCTGTGGCCATTATATTTGGTGATCACGCCAGTCATGCCTCTATACCTCTGGCAGGGTATGTTAGGTCCACCCAATGGGGCGTATATATCGGACTTCACATCTAGCTCATGTGATTTTGTGTCAGTTATTAGTAGCTCCCTTACAGTCAGATTCTATTACATTGACCATGTTATCAGTTACAGTTAGATTTCAGTTTCACCATGCTATAAACTTGGTCATTACATCCAGTTAGTTCATGTCCAGTATTCTCAGTATAGTATCATGCTTATCTCTTATCATTGCTCAGATATATGCGTTGGTTTAGTTATATTTATTGTTCAACTTTATTCTATCCTACATGCTCAGTACCTTTCAAGTACTGACGCATACTCTGCGCTACATCTTCTCATGATGTAGGTTGAGGTTCTCAGCTTCCAGATCATGCATAGATCGTTTTCCGATCTTCAGCTCAGAATCATCAGTGGTAAGTCCTCATTCTCCGAGGACGATAGACATGTTTCCTTTGTTTTTAGTCTTAGTTTTAGTTTTTGCTAGATTTAGCTGGGGCATGTCCTATCACTTCTAGTCAGTTAGAAGCTTATTTCAGACATAGTTAGTTTCAACTTTAGCAATTGAGTTGACCTTTCACTTGTTGTTAAACTCTCAGTTTTTATATATTTCAATAGTTATGGGTATTCCCCATCATTTCATTTTAGTTTATCTTATGATTTAGCTTCCGCATAGTATTTCCTTACTTCAGTTTACTTAGTATGCTTATGATATGCCAGCAGGGTTAGCTTGGGGTCACTCGTTATTCTAGGTCCCATGTCCGCATCCTGGGTGTAGCTTTGGGGTGTGTCAAACTTAGTGTCAGAGCACTAGGTTTAAAAGTCCTAGGATGTCTGAAAAGCCACGCTAAGTAGAGTCATTTTCATGGGTGTGAAGTGTACCACATCTAATGAAAGGGATGCTACAAAGTGTTTTAGGAAAACTTCACTTTCTTGATATTTTTATTGTGCGTAAGGTATGATCCAACTTCCTCATTCTAATCCTTCGTTATGCGCTTTCAGATCATGCCTCCTCGTAGATCTAATGGAAGGAATGTGAATGCACGCAATGCTAATACAACTCCTCTAGTCCCAGATCAGGAAGTATAGAATGTTGAGTTTCGGAACGCCATTCAGCTTTTGGCTCAGAGTGTGACTAACCAGAACAACCATCAAGTTCCAATTCCTGCAAATGCTACTGGTGGATCAGTGGCAGCCAGGGTTCGTGACTTCATTAGGATGAAATCGCCTAAGTTCTTAGGATCGCAAATTGGTGAGGATCCCCAAAACTTCATAGATGAGGTCAAGAAGATCTTTAGATTGATGCAAGTGACAAGTAATGATAGGGTAGAGTTGGGATTCTATCATCTTAAGGATGTAGCTTATATTTGGTATACTCAATGGCAAGAGAAAAAGGGTACATATGTAGCTCCTATCACTTGGGAATGTTTTAGTGAGACCTTTCCGTTCTTCCCAAGAGAGTTGAGGGAGGCAAAAGCTCAGGTGTTCATGAATTTGAGGCAAGGTAACTTGACAGTCAAGAGTATGGACTCAAGTTTACCCAACTCTCTAGGTATGCTCCTCACATGGTTGTCGATTCCAGGGCTCAAATGAACAAGTTTCTATACGGGGTATCCGACTTAGTGAAAACAAAGTGTAGGAATGCTATGTTGCTGGAAAATATGAACATCTCTAGACTCATAACTCATACACACCAGTTTGAGGGAGATAAGCTTAGGGAACATGCTAAGGATAATAAGAAGGCTACAACAGGCAACTATGAGTATCCTCAACAGAAATCGGGTGGTGGAAATCACTCTCAATTTCAGCAAAAGTCTTCAACTCCAGCAACTTCATCAGCTAGTGTTCCATCCTCCAAGTTACGACATGATCAGAAAGGTAGGGCATCAGGCTCTAAGTCTCAGGGGAGTGTTTCAGGCACCAGAACCTACCCAACTTGTCCAAAGTGTGGTAAGAGCCATCCGGGCGAGTGTCTTGTAGGAAAGAAAGGATGTTTTGGGTGTGGTCAGTATGGTCACAGATTAAGAGATTGTCTTTCTGCTAAACAGGGTTAATGGGGCAATAATAGTAGAGCTCAGTCTACAACTTCAGCAGAACCAGTAGGTCACTCGACTCAGCAGGGTAACTCATCTGGTACAGGTGGTGGACAGCACCAAAACAGGTTGTATGCTCTTCAGGCTCACCAGGATCAGGAAGATTCTCCTGATGTAGTCACTGGTATGTTATGAGTTTTTAACTTAGATGTTTATGCTTTGTTAGATCCAGGGGCTACTCTTTCCTTTGTAACTCCTATTATAGAAGTCAACTTCGATGTTAGTCCAGAAACTCTCTCAAAACCCTTCTCAGTCTCTACTCTAGTCGGTGACCCAGTTATATCTAGATGGGTATACAGAAATTGCCCTGTCACAGTCTCCCAGAAAGTCACCTCAGCAGATCTTGTAGACTTAGAAAATGTGGATTTCGATATCATTCTAGGCATGGATGGGTTACAAACCTGTTATGCCTCAGTCGATTGTAAAACTAGGATTATTCGTTTCAGTTTCCAGGTGCACCAATCTTGGAATGGAAGGGTAGTAGCTTAGCGCTTATGGGTCGATTCATTTCTTACCTTAAGGCCAGAAAGATTATCTCTAAGGGTTATCTCTATCATCTAGTTCATTTAAGGATTCAATCTTTGAAACCCCAACTCTTGAGTCAGTTCTAGTAGTTAATGAGTTTCCAGAAGTGTTTCTAGAAGATCTTCCCGGAGTTCCTCTCGAAAGGGAAATCGACTTTGGAATTGATCTCCTTCCAGATACCCAGCCTATTTCTATTCCTCCTTACAGAATGGCTCCAGCTGAGCTTAAGGAATTGAAAGAGTAATTGAAAGACCCTCAACATAAGGTTTCATCAGATCTAGTATTTCCCAATGGGGTGCAGCAGTGTTGTTCATGAAAAAGAAATATGGTTCTCTCAGAATGTGCATTGACTATTATACGTAGTTGAACAAGGTCACAATCAAGAATAAGTATCCTGTCCCAAGGATTGATGAATTGTTTGACCAGCTTCAGGGTGCTAGTCATTTCTCAAAGATAGACCTCAGATCCGGTTATCATCAGCTTAGAGTCCGGGATAGTGACATCCCGAAACCAGCCTTCAGAACTCAGTATGGTCATTATGAATTTTTAGTTATGTCATTTGGACTAACCAATGCTCCTGTAGCTTTCATAGACTTGATGAACAGAGTGTTCAAGCAGTATTTGGACTTGTTTGTTATCTTCTTTATTGATGATATCCTCATTTACTCTAGGAATGAGGAAGAACATGCAAATCATTTGAGAGTTGTCCTGCAAAATCTCAAAGATCGCCAGTTATTCGCTTAGTTTAGCAAATGTGAGCTTTGGTTGCAATTTGTTGCTTTTCTTGGGCATATTGTGTCTAGCGAAGGGATCCAAGTGGATTCTCAAAAAATAGAAGTAGTGAAACAATGGCCAGACCTACCTCTCCTACGGATATCAGAAGCTTGGTTACTACAGAAGGTTTGTGGAAGGATTTTCATCCATAGCCTCTCCATTGACTAAGCTGACTCAGAAGAAGGTTAAGTTTTAGTCGTCAGATGATTGTGAAAAAAGCTTCACCGAACTGAAAACTAGGTCGACTACAACTCCTGTTTTGACTCTACCAGAGAGTTCATACGGTTATGTTATCTATTGTGATGCATCCAGAGTTAGCCTAGGTTGTGTGTTGATGCAGTGAGGTAAGGTTATAGCTTATGCTTCTAGACAGCTTAAGGTGCATGAGAAGAACTATCCAACTCATGACCTCGAGTTTGAAGCAGTGGTATTTGCACATAAGATTTGCAGACATTACTTGTATGGTGTTCACGTAGATATGTTCACAGACCATAAGAGCCTTCAGTATATGTTCATCGAGAAAGATTTGAATCTTCTCTAGAAGAGATGGCTTGAGTTCCTCAAAGATTACAATATGAGTGTGCATTACCATCCTAGTAAGGCCAATGTAGTAGCAGATGCTCTTAGTAGACTATCTATGGGTAGTGTAGCACATGTTAAGGAAGAAAGAAAGGAACTAGCAAAGGATGTTCACAGACTTGCTCGCTTAGGAGTTCGTCTTATGAGCATATTAGATGGTGGTGTAACAGTTCAGAATTGGTCAAAATCTTCATTGGTAGCGGAGGTTAAGGAAAAGTAAGACAGTGATTCGATATTGCTTTAACTAAAGGGTGAAGTCCATCAATAGAGAGATTAGTTTTCTCCCAAGGGGGAGATGGTGTGCTTCGCTATCAGGGTCGGTTATGTGTTCCTAAGTTGGGTGAGTTGAGACAGCTGATTCTTGCAGAAGCCCATAATTCCTGATATTCTATTCATCCAAGCATCACTAAGATGTACTATGATCTGTGCGAGATCTTTTGGTGAAATGGTAAGAAAAAAGATATAGTGGATTTTGTGTCTAAGTGCCCTAATTGCCAGCAAATAAAGGTAGAACATCAGAAACTAGGAGGTATGACTCAAGATATCAACATTCCTACTTGGAAGTGGGAAGTGATCAACATGGACTTCATTATAGGTTTACCTCGTACTCGCAGAAAATATGACGCCATTTGGGTGATAGTAGACAAAGTTACTAAGTCTGCGCGCTTTTTGGCTGGTAAGACTATAGATTCGGCAGAGGACAATGCCAAGCTTGACATTAATGAAATAGTCAGGTTGCATGGGGTTCCTTTGTCTATCATTTCAAATAGAGGTCCTCAGTTTACCTCTCATTTTTGGAAGTCATTTTAGAAAGGTCTTGGTACTCAGGTTAATCTTAGCACAACATTTCATCCATAAACGGATGGCCAGGAAGAGCGTACCATTCAGACCTTAGAGGACATGTTGAGAGATTGTGTGATCGAAATCAAGGGTAGTTGGGATAATCACCTTCCTCTTATAGAGTCCGTCTACAATAATAGCTATTATTCCAACATTCAGATGGCCCCTTATAAGGCTTTGTATGGGTGTAGATGTAGATCTCCAGTTGGTTGGCTTGAAGTAGGTGAAGTATCATTGATAGGGCCAGATTCAATCATGATGCTATGGAGAAAGTGCAACTCATTAGAGATAGACATAAGACAGAGAAAGTGCAACTCATTAGAGATAGACTTAAGACAGAGAAAGTGCAACTCATTAGAGGTAGACTTAAGATAGCCTAGAGTCGCCAGAAGTCCTATGCAGATGTAAGGAGAATGGAACTAGAGTTAAAAGTTAATGATTGGGTTTTCCTAAAAGTGTCACCTATGATAGGGGTGATGATATTTGGCAAGAAGGGGAAGCTCAGTCCTAGATATGTAGGCCCTTACAAAATCTAGAAAAGAGTTGGTAAAATGGCTTATGAGTTAGAGCTGCCAGTAGAATTAGCAGCAGTGCATCCGGTTTTTTACATTTCCTTGTTGAAAAGTGTGTGGGTGATCTAGCATCTATAGTGCCATTAGAAAGTGTGGCTGTAAAGGATAGTCTCACTTACGAGGATATGCCAGTTGAGATTCTTGATCGTCAGGTTCGAAGGTTGAGAAACAAAGAAGTCGCGTCAGTTAATGTTTTGTGGAGTAGTCAGTCCGTAGAGGGAGCTAGTTAGGAAGCAGAAGCAGCCATGAAGGCCAAGTATCCTCATCTCTTTCCTTCTAATTCCATTCCAACTTCAGGTAATAGTTCCTCTTCAGTTTTTCAATCAATATTCATATGCAGATTTAGTCTTAGTATCATGTTCCTTCAATTTGTACTTGCATTTTCAGTCTATTTGCATGTTCTTGGAACTTAGTTCAGTAAGAAATCAGTTTCTAGTAATTAGTGGCAGAGTTTGCAGTTCTTTCCCTCCCTATCCAGCTAGTTTAGACTTCATTCGAGGACAAATATTTCCAACGGGGAGATAATGTAACACCCCATATCTGAAACAAACCAAACTAGCATATTTCTAGAAGTTACAGGTGCAACCCACTGTTGCCACCCACGGAATGTAGGGTGACCCACGGTTCGTGCTGGTGGTGTATGGATGACCACATGCAGCCCTCCCCAGAATCAGCTCAGAAAGTTCTCCAAGGCATGACCCACAATCGGACCCACGAGTCAGGCCACAGACCGTGGTCTTGGTCTGTGGATCGAGGCCCCAATATCTAGTCCTAGAACCCCGTCGACGGTTGAGCAACACGGACCGTCGGTCCTGCCATGGTCCGTCGGTGACCCAGACAACTTTTAAGTTAGGGGTCATTTGGTCTTCTCTTTATGCGTTGTACCCTAAACTACGTCGTTCAAACCCTAAACTACATAGTTTTGGTCAGTTTTAGCCTTGTAAGCAAATTAGAACCTAACCTAATCAATTATTCACCAAAAATTCATCAAAATTAGAGCAAAGCAGAGGTGATATCGACCAAGCCCTAGTTCAAGAACACAACGAGTTTTCATCAGTTCCAGCCCCGAAATCGAAAGATTTCTCCATGAATTTCGTCACCAGATATGTGGGATTCACTAGTGGGTTCCTTTCACCCATTAGGTCCCTAGATTTTAGTCAGAATCTTGATTCCCTTAATATTATCTAGACCTCTTGTAGAAATTGTTGTATTTTAGCTGTTAGAATGATCCAAATCAGATTATCATGATTTTTGTATCGCTTTGTGTAGATTCTTTCATAAATTCAGAACCCTAGCTATGTAGTTCTTTTAGTTCATGAATTACACAAGCTAGGCCAGTTATTTCAGATATACATGCCTTAGATGAATATTTCATTATTAGTACATTAATGTTGCATTTTCAGTTAGCATTTCAGTATTTTGAGCTATCCCGTATTATAGAAATTTAATCATAAATTGTTACTTACATAATCAATTGGGAGTAGCTTAATATCTAGTGGACTCGGGTCAGTCACCCTCAAGTCCTAGAACTACGTCCCCCCATAGGTAAATCCCCTATGTGGGCATTATGTTTAGTGATCACACCAGTCATGCCTCTATACCTCTAGCAGGGTATGTTAGGTCTTCTCGATGGGGCGTATACATCGGACTCCACATCTAGCTTATGTGGTTTTATGTCGGTTATTAGTAGCTCCCTTACAGTCAAATTCTATTGCATTGACCATGTTATCAGTTACAGTCAGATTTCAATCTCAGCATGTTATAAACTTGGTCATTGCATCCGGTTAGTTCATGTCCAGTATTCTCAGTATAGTATCATGCTTATCTCTCAGATATATGCATTGGTTCAATTATGTTTATTGTTCGGCTTTATTCTATCATGCATGCTTAGTACCTTTCAAGTATTGACGCATACTTTGCGCTACATCTTCTCATGATACAGTTGAGATTCTCAGCTTTCCAGATCACGCATTGATCGGTTCTCGATCTTAAGTTTAGCAGCATCAGTGGTGAGTCCTCATTCTCCAAGGATGATAGACATGTTTCCTTTGTTTATAGTCTTAGTTTCAGTTTTTGTTAGATTTAGCTGGGGCCTGTCCCAGCACTTCTAATTAGTTAGAGGAATATTTCAAACATAGTTAGTTTCATCTTTAGCAATTGAGTTGACCTTTTAGTTGATGTTAAACTCTCAGTTTTTCTATATTCAGATAGTAATAGGTATTCCCCATTATTTCATTTCAATTTAGCTTCCGCACTGTATTTCATTACTTCAGTTTACTAAGTATGCTTATGATATGCCAACAAGGCTAGCTTGGGGTCGCTCGTGATCCTAGGTCTCGTGTCCGCCTCCTTGGGGTAGCTTCGGGGTGTGACAATAAGATTTTGAGAAGATCTCACTTTGTCGACTCATTCAATTGTAACATACACGTACATATTAAATAAATACAGATAAGATAGACTCCTAATATGATAATAAGTATGAAAATAGAGGAAATAAAGTCCTAATGATATAAGGTTGCTATTCTGGGAAATATTAAGTAAAATCAGGTATTGGACCTAACTCACATCCCAAAAGCTTGCTCAAAGGGAGGATGATCACCCAACTCTAATAAGGTGTCCACTGATTTCATTAACCACCAATGTGAGACTTTTTTCATTCTTTTAACATCCCACCTCACGCTTACTACTTAGCATCTGGTGCAGGGAAATTTTTGTTTTTGGAGCTCCCAAAATTTTGTGAGATGGACCCTGCTCTGATAACATGTGAGATTTAGAGAAGATCTCACTTTCTCTTCTTATTCAGTTGTAACATACACATACATATTAAACATATATAGAAGTGATAGACTCCTAATATAATAAGATGTTAATAAATAGAAGAAATAAACTTCTAATGATATAAGGTTGCTATTCTGGAGACATCACATGAAATTAGGCCTTGGGCCTAACTCACATTCTAAAACCTAGCTCAAAGGGAGGATGATTGTTAAAGTCTTATAAGGAGTCCACCAATTTCATTAACCACCAATGTAGAATTTTTTTCATTCTTTTAATATCCCACATCATGCCTAGTGCTTAGCATCTGGTGTGTGGGAAATTTTATTTTTTGGGGCTCAAACATTGGGTGAGATGGACTCTACTCTGATACCATGTGAGATTTGGAGAAAATCTCACGTTCTCTACTCATTCAATTGTAACATACACGTACATATTAGATAGATATAGAAGATATAGACTCCTAATATGATAATAAGTCAGGAAACACAGAAAATGAACTCCTAATGATATAAGGTTGTTATCCTGGAGATATCCTTAAACTATCTAGACTCAGTCATTTCATTCTTTTGATCATTATTGTGTTGGTGTTTTCTTTCAAATGTTTTCTGGATTCCTTATATATATAATAGAAATTTAGGAAACCTCCTTCTCTTTTGATAAAAGGATAAGATGCGAAAGGTCATTATTCAATCGATCTATTGTCACCTAGATCAAGCATTTATAAATATAAAAAAATAAGAATTTATATTTATTTTTTGTTAATGAAGGATAGTTTTGTCCCTAGGAAATAAGTCATGTTATATAAGCAAATGGATATTCTTCAAGTAATTAGAAATGCGAGACAATATTATTCACATATCCCATCTATTTAAAACATTCATGAAAACATCAAAGGAGATTCTTGATATATGTTATACATATGATTGACTTAATTATTTTACATCAATTTTCCAAGGATTAACACATTTCAACGTCATAAGAATTAGGCAAATCTTAGTAGGTAACTTAGTTGACTATGGATAATTGAACTTTCACACAGTTTCGATCTTCAAATACCATTTCTTTTTTCATGTTTTCTATTATTCTATAAGGTCTAAGATTTCAGTTAATTATCTTAACTATTCTCCTAAGTGAAACATGTTGCCTAAATGTAACAACCTGACTTGGTCATTATGAGTAAGTCAATAGTGAAAGAATTTGAGCCAAAAAACTTTCAGAGTTGTGGCTTATACTTTTTTGACTAGGCCAGCCTTAGTTAGAATTGGGGGTAGGTGAGGTCTATGTCCATCCGGGGATCGATGGGATATTATTATGAGCTTTCATTGATTTATTATTGTAGCTAAAACATTAAGAAGTCCATAGAACCTTTCGAAATAGGATTCATGTAAGTACGACTCCTGAAATTTATCTTCAGTGAAAGTTTTATGTCGAGACGTCAAAGGGAGAGTTTTACTGTAATAATGGACTTTTCTGCAGTTTAGGTTTCTGAAGCTTCATCGAAGCCGCTATTGCAAAACCCATAAGGGATCCCTGCTACTAGGATGTGAAGTTGGTTGGTTTAAGTTTTATATATTCTACTTTGTTGATCGCGTTAGTATATTTTCCATTTTATGTTTATTTGGTTGCTAAATTCACTCCTATAAGGTTCCTCTAGGAAGTAGGAGAATAAAATGTTATCTTTGTATAATTAATTTTCTTAAGTTACTATATAGTTTTTTTTACTTTGACCAATATGTTGTTTGAGTTAATCGAATCTGCATTTATGGATATTCTAATCAATGTGGCATAGCTTGTTTATTGGTAACTCAAATGATATGCATTCAAGAGCTGCAACCTAAAGTGTCTATGATTGTACTATAGTACTTGTGTTAGAAAATAGAGATTTGTCTAGAAACTCCTAGATTGGAGATATTTTGTATTAGATATGTTAGAAAAGTAAGATTTGTCTAGAAACTACTAGGTTGGAGATATTCTGTAGTAGAAATGTTAGAAAATTAAGGTTTGTCTAGAATCTCCTAGATAGTAGATATTTTATAGTAAGATATGTAGTCTTGATTTAAAATGAGTGGTGGTTAGTGAGCCACATATGTACATAGTTTGGTGTGAGATATTTTGCTAATTATGTGGTTGTAATTCTCACACTTTATCTATAAATAGATTATATGTAATGAAACATCTAGTTGAAAAAATTGAACTCAAGAAAACTTAAGCCTTCTTCTTCACTTTCAAATTTTCTGTAGCAATTTACAACTGTGATTTCCTACTTTTTACGCCTTGTAGACCTAAAGTTCTTCTTCCTTTTCGTTGTAACATGGTATCAGAGCCTATTTCCTAAGGGATCTGAATCAAATTTTGTTTGTTTCACTCATCGTTCTTTCTTGAATTTGCTTGCTGAAAAAATTCATGGCACCTGAAAATCAACCAACGACAGGTCCTCCGACTTTTACCGGAGAGAATTACCACATATGGGCCATTGAAATGAAGGCTTATCTAAAGGTTCTCAACTTATGGGAAGTTGTTGAGCTTGGAGAACCTGTTGTCTAGCCATTAAGAGTTAATGCAACTCTCAATGAAATTAAGAAGTATGATAAGTTGGTGGCTAGATCTCGACGAGCTCTCACCTGCATAATATAGAGAATAGCAGAAGAAAATTATAACTTGGGAACCCTCTGCTAGCCCAAGATCGTTAACTAAGATCGGAAGATTCAACTAAAGAAGAGGAAGCTAGAAAGGAGAACTTGTTTATGGAAGAAGACTCTTTAATTTGGGTTGTTCTTGGGTTACTTACAAATGTACAAGACCACCCATATTTATACTTGTTCATGGATGGTTCTAGAAATTCTTCTAGATACTTCTATAAAGAAAATTCTAGTGAACTTTATCTTCTAGATAGCTAGATATTTTTTAAGATAATTATCCAAGACATTATCCTACACTATTCTAGAAACATTACTAGAACAATCTATCATATTCCTAAAAAATCAACTTTAACTTTTTCACACTCCCCCTTAAAGTGATTTTTGAAAACTATCCTACACTTGTCGTGGAAGAACTCAAACGAAGCTTTGCGCCATGTCTTGGTGGAGATCTCAAAAATTTCTTCCGAAGTCCTCTTGGTTGTTCAAATGATGAAGATTCTTCATCAGTAATTGATCCATGTACATTATTGAGTTCTCAGACTCCCCCTTTCTCTTAACTTCTCGATAATTATATTATCCAGAGAAACACTATCAATTTCCTGTGAAGTCTCAACACCAACATAGTATCCACTGCCATATTCTCTTATCATCCCATCGATAGATATTTTGGCAGCTTCAAAACTTTCAAAAATCATATCGTTTGTCTCTAAGACTTCAATATCATTTTCTTTCTCTATTTGATCTCTACTTTCTCCATCTGCTTCCAAAATTTGCTCTGAGTCATTAGTTGACCTTGATATTGCAGATGATTCACCATATACATCCGCTTCCAATACATCTTCGTCAATGCTTTTTTTGTAAAGGTCGTCATTAGCACATGTAGTTTCAGATACTGCTTGTTCAAGATCTTCTTCTTTGATTTATTCAATAGCAGCTACCCTGTCACCACTGGGAACATCCTCAAAAATTTCTTGCTTCATGTCGACAATTCAGTTTCTGGCTTCTCCACGTGATCAACTATATTATATTCTAGATCTTCTATCCAATCTTTTTCAAGATTGATGGAAATCATGGCATCTATTGCTCGAGCCTCAGCTACTAAACACTTTTCCCATTCTTCTTCTTCTTCAACAACTTTTTGAGCCATATTGCTCTCCTTGGCTCGGCAATATCTTTTTATGAGCCCTACTTTGCCACAACGATAACATCTGAGAGGCTTCTTACCATAATAGTTATAAGACTCTTTCTTCTCTCTAGGTGAGCGTGAACCACCTGAGGATCGAGAGTGTGGCATATCTCCTTCTTTTCCTTTGAAGTTTCTCTCGTCGTCTACAAGAGCATCTTCTTCTCCATCTTTGACAAACACACTAGCCAACTGCTTGGCTAGTAATTCCTGTGACGACAATAATTTTTCAAATTCCTCCAAAGATGGTTGTTGAGTCCATCCTTGAATCGACGTCAGAAATGGAATATATTCAGGTTTCAACCCACGAATGACTATTCTTCTCATTCGTGCTTCAGAAATAGCCTCCTCCGGATTTAATAAACATATCTCAGAGCATAAGTTCTTAATCTTTAAAAAATACTCGGAGATAGAAAGATTACCTTGAGCGGTGTTATCCAATTCATTCTCCAATATCTGTAGTCGAGCTTCATTCTTATTATTGAACAAGCGATCGAGGGTCCTCCGTATTTCATGTGCTGATTTACACTTTATAATATGATCAAATAAACTAGAGGAGATTGTCCTCTTCAGAATGAACTCCGCCTTTGCATTAATCTGCTTCCACTTCTTGTATGCGCTACAATTTTCCGGTCCATCATCAGGAGGACTTGTGTCATTCCCATTAACAACATCCCATAAATCCTCTCCCAGAAGGTATGGTTCCATACATGTCTTCCATACCTTGTAATTTGAGTGATTCAACAACTCTATCCCCAGTCCATTAACACGACCGCTAAAATCCATCTACATAAACTGGTTGAATCTACCACCAACTCGATCTTGAAATAACACCCGTAAGCCAATATATGGCTATGGCTCTGATACCATGTACGGAATAGCAGAAGAAAAGTATAATTCGGGAATCCTCTGCTAGCCTAAGTTGTTAACTAAGATCGAAAGATTCAACTAAAGAAGAGGAAGCTCGAAAGGAGAACTTGTTTATGGAAGAAGACTCTTTAATTTGGGTTGTTCTTGGGTTACTTACAAATGTACAAGACCAACCATATTTATACTTGTTCATGGATGGTTCTAGAAATTCTTCTAGATACTTTTATAAAGAAAATTCTAGTGAAATTTATCTTCTAGATATCTAGATATTTTTAAAGATAATTATCCTAGATATTTTCCTACACTATTCTAGAAACATTACTAGAACAATCTATCATATTCCTAAAAAATCAACTCTAACTTTTTCACACATTCAAGTCTTACAAACGTGATGTTTTACGAGGATTATGACTTGTGAAAATGCCAAAGAGGCTTAGGATAAGTTAAAGGAGCAGTTTGAAGGTGGCAGTAGAGTAAAGTATGTTAGACTCTTAGCATTGAAGAGAGAGTTTGAGCTTTTGAAGATGAAAGATTCAGATAGTGTGAAAGAATACTCTTCAAAGCTGATGGAGATTGTGAATCAGATAAGAATACTTGGTAAAACCTTTCCAGATCAAAAATTTGTAGAGAATATCTTGGTCAGCCTTCCGAGAAAGTTTGATAAAAAAATCTTAGCTATTGAAGAGTCTTGTGACTTGACTATTCTTACAATAGCCGAACTAATCTCCAAATTGCAAGTCCAAGAGAAAAGGGTCACTATGAGAAGTGAAGAGATAGTAGAAGATGCCTTTCAAGCAAGGCATAAATTCAAACATCAAAAGGAAAGCAGAAAAGTCTGGTTGGATAAATCTGGAGAGGTAAAATATGGTGGAAACCAAAGAGAAATTTCCACCTTGTGGCATTTGTAAGAAGACAAACCACTTAGAGTAGAATTGTTGGCAAAATTCAAAGAGGTCTCCAATTCAATGTAGATATTGTAAGAAGTATGGTCACATTGAGAAGTATTGTAGGCAAAAGCAAAATCAAAGTGGCCAGTCTTCCCATCGAGTGAATTTCACAGATGATCACCAAGTTGGAAAATCAGACGAGGAGGTTTTCATGGCCTCTCACACATCACATTGACCAATGTAAATGGTATGTTGATAGCGCGTGCACAAGGCACATGGCGATTGATGAAAATCTGTTTGTCACCTTGGACAGATCTGATAGAACCAAAGTGAAACTTGGAAATGGCGCATTGATGAAAGGTCATGGTAGAGGGTTAGTAATATTTCCTACTGACAAAGGTATGAAAATTATTAATGATGTTCTTTATGTGCCAAATTTGATTCAAAACTTTATAAGTGTTGCTCAATTGCTTCATAAAAATTACTCTCTTAATTTTAAGGACAAACAATGTGTCATTTATGATCCTAAAGGATGTGAAGTAGCTAAAATTAGCATGATTGAAAATTTGTTTCCAATTTCATGCTATTCTATTGATACTTGCTCTTTTAATGTTGAATTGAGCGATACTTGGCTTTGGCACAAAAGGTACGGTCATTATAATCTTATCTCATTGGTGTATATGAAATCAAAGGGTATGATGCTTGAAGTACCCAAAGAAAAAACATCAAAGTGGAAGCAACCAACTTGGCATCCTATTATGCATGATGTCTATGAATTTGTTTGTATCATTGTACTTTCCTCCTCTAGTAAGCCTATTATCGGACTTTCCAACTATGATTTCTCCTCAATCATATTTGTATTGTTATATTTTTCCATGATTGATGTCATCCCCTAAGATTTTACGTAACTACTTGTACCTGTGACTTTCCCTTATTTCCTTTCAACAAGAAAAGTGCAATCTCAAAGTTTGAGGATGAATAATTGAGCTTAAAGTTAACATTTGCGAAACCCAAAGGACTTTGCTTTATTGACTCTCTAAAGGCATCTAAATAACCGGAACCACACTTGTAGACAACATGATTAATTTTTGAATCAGATAATACTTTTTAGTCAATTTTATTTAGATTCCTAAACTTTTTATGTAGTTGGATAATTTCATCCTCTAATGGAAATAAAACAAGATTGAAAATGACACAATCAAAATCACTAATGGTGTTTTTCTACCATCTTCCTTAGCTTTTATATTTTCACTAGAAAGCCCTAACGCTTCATTCAATTTAGTCTTCCCTTCTTCAAATGTGAAGAAACAAGGTCTAGTGATTTAATATTACTGTGGAATATTACATTTTCTAATTTTAAACATTTTCTCTTCTTTCCTGATTTTATTTTGATGTATATTGATTGAGTTTATGGGAACTTGTTCCTTTAGTTGTTTAATTAAAATTATGTTCCAACTATTTTATATTATAACTTGGTTATAGAAAATGTTGATTGGGTTAAATTTTGAGTTGGTAGTTGGTTTTCTCACTAGAAGGTGAGTGTGTGTGCCAATCATAAAGGTATGGGTCGTGACACATCCGGAGGGGAAATGGAAGTGATAGCTATGGACTTCGTCGTAGGCTTGACACATACTTTTAAGAGTTTTATGTTATTTGGATCATCATGGATTTATTGACCAAGTTTGCTCACTTTTTATTGGTTTAGAATTCCTAGAGTTCAAAGAGGTTAGCTCAGATCTACTTTTTGAAGATCACCCATTTGCATGGGTGCTAATGTCTATCATTTCAGATCGTGGTAGTCAGTTCACTTACTATTTCTGAAGGTCTATTCAGAGAGAGTTGGGCACCTGAGCTGAGATGAATTGGTGAAGTGGCTTATGAGTTCTCCTTACCTCTGGCTCTTTTAGGTGTTCACCTTATTTTTTATGTCTCTATGTTGAGGAGGTTAGTTCCATATGAGTCTCAAACATACTTCAGTAGGATTGGTTCAGCTTGTTGAGTCCTTGGATTTTGAGGAGGAGGTTGTGGCTATTCTTTACAGGCTGGTCAGGAAGTTCAGGTCTAAATAGATCCCATGGATGAAGGTTTAGTAGAGGCAACATCTTGTTTAGAAGGCTACTTGGGAGGCCAAGCTTGACATTAGACCCAATATCCTCACCTTTTCAACCCTTCAGGTACTTCATTCTCTTTTACTTTCGAGGATGGAAGTCCTTTTAATAGTGGACGTTGTAAAGACCCTTGCGGTCATTTTCTTGCATTTGCTTCTTTTAATTATTTTTCCTTTTTGTGTAGCTTCTGTGTAGCATTTGTGTTATGCTGGGATTGTAGGCACATTTTCTAAAGTAGTCGGTGGAGTTTTTGTGGAAGTTTTTCCCTTTAAGGAAGTTTTAAGTTGAAAGAGTAAACTTTGGTCAATATCCGAAGAATTTAACATCATATGAGATCTTCGTTAGTTCCATCAGTTCTGGAAGGACTATTTGGGCTAGTAGCATGGGTTGGCCCGGGTTCATAGGCCTTCAGTGTGAGTTTGAGACATTATGGGAGAAGCTTGGCAAATGTTTGACTTCGGTCAACATTCTTGGTTAGTATTCTTGAATAAAAATTATTTTAGTTCTATTAGCTTTGAAATGCCAACTTTGTTCTAGAATGACCTTTGGTTTGGATCCCAAGGTGATCGAGATGGGCTTGTGGTGTTTTGCATTTTGTTCGTTTTTGTTGGTTTTGTGCAAGTGTTAACTTGGGTCAAAATTTTAATGAGACATCCTCTGTTGATTGTTTCTTCAATTGCGTTGAGTTCCAAATGTCTGTTTAAGTGGGGTAGCATAGTTAATTTGTATATTTCGGGTTCCAAATGAATCTTGAGCCCCCATCATAGATATTTCTTAACTCCAAATTGCACCTGATGCAGCCCTGACAGGTGCATCATGTACAACACATTCACGGACCAGGTACATGATATCCATATATGCCAAACATATATGCATCAATCAACCTAACTTCAGTGTTCGTGGAAAAGGTCCCGCGTTCGCAGAGGGTCTGTCAAGTTGACCTCCGCATTCGTTGATCAGGTCCCGTATTCATGAAGGCAAGTGAATTCCAGTTATAAATTTTAGCCACGAACTCAGCATGCATTTTCTTACAACATCGACTCCTTGGGATGATTTTGGAGCTTAATTCATGAAGGAAATTAGTGGGAAATTGGGGGAAATTTTCGGTTGATTGCATGGGAATATATTATGAGTCATTAGTAATCTATTAAACTCGTAACTTCTATCATTTTCTCTCTTAATTTCTTCAATATTGATAATACTTGAGTTTAAACTTGATGGGACAGTTTTGAGCTTACTAGTGCTTGGATTGTGCGTGTTTTTGGGGCCCAATTTCCTTGATCTAGTTGAGACCTTGTGAATAGAGTAAAAATTAATAGTCCACATACGGTTCCAATGATCCTATTTTAACCTGATTTTTGGATCCAAATTCTTTAATTGAAAATTATGTATCATTTTTCTTGTTTTTTGACATTTTCATTGCTATGTTGATAGTGTGGCACCGTTCAGAGGCCCTTAGAAAAAGGAAAAGATCAAGAATAGAGGTTCAGGTGCAGTTTCAGCCTTGAGGTAGGTTATGGTTCGTTCTTTTTGACATGCATTAATTAGAATATCTCTATGTTTAGTAGTATCGGCCGTCAGGAAGGATTTTTTCTAAGGCTTTAGGTTAGCATGATCCTTTGACTATACTTTTGGCCATTAGTTAGTAGCTTAGTATATAGTCGATAAGCTTAATTAAGGTTGATCCTTAGTCTTGATTGATGTTATTGAATCCTTAGAATGATTCTAGGAGGTTGGAACTTTGGTTTATTCATATTGGTTGACTTAGTATGGTTTAATGAACCCAACCTACCATGAGTGGCACCCACACTAACCCCTGGTGGGAGAACAAACAAATTACTATCATACAATCCATAGAAAAATTAAAATAACTAGTTTATAAATCAAGACAAGCGTTTATAATTTCAAAATCAACTTTGCAATAAAACAAATTCTAAAACTGCGTGAAATTAACCCCCAAGAAATTGAATGTCATTTACCAAAAATATAATTGTTTAGAATAAGGGATGCAACCTCGAAAACCCAAGAAAACAGAAGTCTAAAAACTCTAAGTTCTAAGAGATGAACTAAGAAGATAAGAGGAATATATAGAAACCCCGAAGAAGTAGCTCAGTCTTTAATTCAAATTTCAATCGTCTCATAGTAGAGGTCTAGCACAAGCCACCTGAATATACCATGTACCCAACAAAGAAAAAGAAAGTGCGGTATCAGTACACAACCACCATGTATTGATAGGATCATCGACTAGTTTTAATTATATGAAATATGAACAAAAACTACAACTTAGTACAACAGATAATATATAATTAAATCACAGCTATAGAATAACCCAGACTCTGAGTCCTCGCCTTGAGTTTATATGCATATCAAAAAATAAACAACCATAGCACAACAACTCAACCAGGTTCTCTCATGGAACCCACACACAAATCATTAGTGTATCGGTGTGGTACCGGAGCAAACCATTTATGGATATTCTCGTACCATGCATGGTACCCAAGCAGGGCTGGTATATGAGACAACCATGTGGATATTCTTTACTAGGCATAGTACCAGATCAACTATCAAACACACATCAAAATCACAACCACAATGAATATCGATTACACGTGTACACTCAAGTAAATACATTCATTGCATGTGATTGACAACTTTGAACATTTAAAATCATACTCTTTACTTTTACATATTCATGTATCATGAATGTAATACTAATGAATCACTATACAACCACATATAAGATAAACGGGAAAACAAACAACCATCACCTACCTTGAATCAAGCCTTGGAAGCTCTACTGAACATGAGTCTTCCCCTTTTTATGAATATTGGCTTGTTCCTAGTCTAAAACAATAACAAAATACACAATCAATGAATAATGACCTATAAATATTCGAATTATAATCAAATCGTAACTCCATGTGATTCCAGTGATCATCCCTACAAAAACTAAGGTTTTCCACCATTAATTCAAGTCAAACTCTCTCTAAGGTCACCCAACAAGAACTCTAAGGCCTAAGAATCACAATAATAAGGTAGGGAAATGAATTGGTTATCTTTACTAAAGAATTTAGTAGAAAAGTGAAGAAAATCACCCTATGTTGCCCTTCCTCTTCCAAAAATGAGCTTTATAGAATAATGAGTGCTTTAGGGGAATTTCAGCATAAACTGTGATTTAACCCCGCTATAGCGGCCTAACCCACTATAGAGGCTCCACCATAGCATGAACACCTACTATGGGAGGAGTTAATTCCACTACAATAGCGACGTGACACGGGCTATATCAGATTGCATCGAACAAAAACTTGGAATTCTCCAAAAAAGTTCATGATGAGTCAGAGATTTCAGACTCATATTAGGTTTCTAGTTCACCAAATTATGTCCTCAATGATTGTTTATGTCCATTGCTGATTCTATTCTGTTTGAATTTCATCTATGAGAGCTTAAGTACAAAATGAGGACAAAAGAAAGCAAAAGAAGTCAAATTCACATAATATCTGAAGTGTTCAAATTTAAAATATTTTTTAATATATCAAAACGCATAATGTGAATGTCGATGCCATGATTGTAAAATGTTTCATGTCTTAATAGTTTTTTCTTCTTTCTTAAAAATTCTAGTTTCCACATTTTACAGTTTCCTACATATCAAGTCTTTGTTGTCGAATGAGAATAGTTTAAAAGTTGTATAGAAACTCGATATACATATTCCTTCCATAAGATGTGGCTATGGGATTTGGTACTCACAAGTTTCCAATTTCATATTATGTGGGTTCACTGATAGCGACTATGCTGGTTCGTTGGATGATAGACGAAGCATTTCAGATCATGTTTTTACTCTTGGGTCAGGAGTAATAAATTGGAGCTTAAAGAAGCAAGCTACAACAACCTTATCCACGTCTGAAGTTGAGTACATTGCGGCTACTTCAGCTGCTTTCCAAGCCATCTGGATAAGAAGGATGCTAGCCGAACTTCAGAAAAAGCAAGAAAGTGCAATAGATATACTGTGACAACAAAGCATCGATCTCAATTACAAAGAATCCAACTTTTCACAGCAGAACTAAGCGTATTGATGTTCGCTTCCATTTCATTTGTGATTTGGTTGCAAAAGAGGAGATAATATTGAAGCTTTGCAACACTCATAAGCAATTCGATGATATACTGAAGAAGTCTTTGACAACAGACGGTTTATCTATTTGAGGGCTTGGCTTGGTGTCTGTAACTTTGAATCAAGGGGGAGTATCGAAAACTGATTCAAGTATGACTAGGTCAAATTTAATTTGTTAGTAGTTTCCTATTTCCTTGGGTTGTTAGCAGTCATGCTGGATTATTTTCTAATTTTCTTATAATAGATAGTTGTTGTTTAGTTAGTGGAGTAGTGGTCAACTTAGTGACTTAGTGGTTTGTTTATTTGTAAGTCTATTTAAAAGACAGCACTTTGCTTTGATTTATATATACAGAAAAGCTAAGATTTCAACACATATCAAGATCTTATACTTTCAATCTTTGTACTTAAAGTTTTGTTGTGTCTTTTTTGTCTCTTTTCCCAACAATATTAAATAAATACAGAGAAGATAGACTCCTAATATGATAAGAAGTATGAAAATAGAGGAAATAAAGTCCTAATGATATAAGTTTGTAATTATGGAGATATTAAGTGAAATTAGGTATTGGGCCTAACTTATTAACTATACTTTTGCATTCTCATATAAATCTTTATATGGTATCAGAGCATTATACGCTCCACCGAGTTAGATCCATATATTTCCTTTAAAGTTTGCTCATCTATGGCTCCAGTTACTAATGCTACTTTAGCCAGCAATTTTTTCCACCACTCATGTGGTGCAATTTAACCTTGTTGCTCTGTTACCTCTTAAGCTACAAGGTAACCTCAACGTTTCAACATGGAAAGCACAACTTGTGATGCTACTAAATGGGCATCAATTCATGGGGCATCCTGATGGAACCACAACAGCTCAATCCCCTATGATTATCCAAAATAATCTTACTATACCAAATCCCAATTATAAGATTTGGTTCTCTAAAGATCAATTGATCCA
The DNA here is from genome assembly GCA_036250405.1 of Solanum raphanifolium. Taxonomy (NCBI): domain Eukaryota; kingdom Viridiplantae; phylum Streptophyta; class Magnoliopsida; order Solanales; family Solanaceae; genus Solanum; species Solanum raphanifolium. The sequence continues at coordinate 31,371 of JAJOOE010000356.1, read as the reverse complement.
ACAAGCAATTATGGCGTCGGTCGATCCTACCATTGCTCCAACTGTTGCCGTAACAACATCTGCTAACAAAGTGTGGGAACTCCTTCACACAACCTATGCCAACAAAAAATCATACTCGCGTCTTTAGCTTGCGAGATCAATTGCAAAATACTAAGAAGGCTTCTAAAACCATTGCAGAATACTTACAGGAGGTTCGTTCTCTCTCTCTTATGCTCTCAAAGTTGCTGGTTCACCTGTCAATGATGATGAACTTATTGTCAAAATTCTAAGTGGTCTTGGTCCCGAGTACCGTGAAATCTCTGCTGCAATACGCACACGAGACTCTTCCTTGAGATTTGAAGAATTATTTCACAATCTCATAGATCATGAGCTTCTCCTCAAACATCAAAATCTGGAAAAACCATCCTCTATGATCACAATTGTTGTTGTCTAGAAGTCCAACACACCTCCACAATGCAATAGGAATAATTCTCGCTTCAACAATCAGCAACGAAAACCATCTCAGTCTCGACAATGGAATTCCAATAATCCGCAATCGGATTCCAACAATCAACAAAACAGGATACTATTTAAGCAATCTGTCAAATGTCAATTGAGCCAAAAGTTTGGTCACACAGCAGATGTATGTCGCTCCAAGTCACACAATCATTTTAAAGCTAAGGTTAACTTTGCATCTGGCCTACAATCGTCTGGAAACTCTTGGGCTCTAGACTCTGGTGCAACTTACCATTTCACTACTGAACCCCACAACCTTGAAGAGTATACAGGAACGGAAGAAATCTCCATGGGTGATGGTAAAACCATTCCTATCACTCATACTGGTTCAACTCTCATTCATGTATCTAAAACTGATTTTAAGCTTTCTGACACACTTTGTGCTCCATCCATTAAAAAGAATCTCATTTCTATTGCTGAGTTTTGTCAAGATAACCTCACATCTGTTGAATTTTTTCCTTTTACTTTTGTTGTGAAGGACTTGCATACTCTGAAGTCGTTGGTACAAGGCCGGAATAAAAATGGACTGTATGAGTGGCCGCATCTTCAATCCAGGAAACCATTCATTAACCTTGCCTTCACAAAAGCCCAGCTTCAACTCGGGCATTATCGATTGGGTCATCCCCCTCTACCATTTTAAATTTTATTTTGAAGAAATTTTCTTTACCTGTTGTTTCTAGCAAAGAAAAGTTTGAACTTTGTAATGCTTGTTCTTCTAATAAAGCGCATCGTTTACCATTCAAACGACTCACATTGTCCAGTAATTTTCCTCTCCAGATTATCTTTAGTGATTTATGGGGACCATCACCCATCTTATCACATGACAAGAAGTTATATTATTGCATTTTTGTTGATCAATACACCAAATATACTTGGTTGTATACTCTTAAGAATAAAAGTGAGGTGGCGTCAATTTTTCCGAAGTTTCATCCATTAGTTGAAAATTTCTCAAAACAAAAATTTCTTCCATTTATACAAATGGAGGGGGTGAGTTCATTGGTTTTCAGCCCTATCTTCAGAAACATGGCATTGAACACTTACTTTCCCCTCCCTACACACCCTAGCGTGTTGCCATAGCTTAACGTCGACATCATCATATTCTTGAAACTGCTAAAACCCTTCTTCATAAGGCATCCTTACCCCCTGATCTATGGTCATTTGCCTGTCACTATGTTGTCTACCTTATTGACCAACTTCCCACTCCCATCCTCAGTAGTGAATCACCCAACCAAAAGTTATTTGGTCAATCACTTGACTATACCGCCCTAAAAATTTTTGGTTGTCTCTGTTATCCTTGGCTTAAACCTCATACCAAAAATAAACTTGAACCCCAGTCCACCCCGTGTGTGTATTTGGGTATCTCTCAGACTCACCATGCTCACATTGTTTTAACCCCATCTAGTCAAAAAATTTCATAAGTAGTGATGTTCAATTTTTTGAAAAAGAATTTTCTTTTAAAGAAATGTTCATCTATCTACGAAAATATACTTCCCAATTAAACTGGGAAGCTATTGACTCCAAAGAGGGTAGTCCAGCTACAATTCTAACTCCTCCTCTCTCTATTCCATCTCTTATTCCAGTCCATGTAGAGTCCAACTCTAACAATACAACCTCTTCCCTAGGCGATGCTCACTCTAACAGACACGACCAAGTAATAGCAGCTCCCGAGACATCAGGTAATTTACAACTTCCTGTTTCTTCTTCCACTCACCTTCATGCCCCTTCTCTTCCGCCTGACCCTGCACCACATAAGCCTTTGCTCACATAACAACGACGAAATATAGTAGCTAGCAACCTATAATCCCAGCTCCCAAACCCAACCACCACAGAATCCCATCCTCCACCACTGCCGCCCCAACAAGGTTCACATCCCACACAACCAGCAATAGATACCTCTTCATCACCACCTGCTTCCCCAACTCCACCATCATCCTCGAATCGAATTATAACTCGATCCCAAAATAGTATCTTCAAGACTAACAGAAAGGTTTCTTTTCTGACCCATTTGACTCTTATGCCGGTAACTTTCAAACATACTCATAAACATGAAAAGTGGAGAGAAGCAATGAAAGTTGAATATGATGCTTTGATAAGAAATCAAACTTGGGAACTCATGCCGTGAGACACGTCAAAAAAATGTTGTGGACTGCAAGTGGTTGTACAAGTTCAAGAAAAGAGCAGATGGTTCTATAGACTGTTACAGAGCCTGTCCAGTTGCCAAAGGGGGAAACGCAGCGCCCTGGCTTAGATTTTCATGAGATGTTTAGTCATGTTGTCAAACCGACAACCATAAATTTGGAGCTATCTATAGGTGTGCAACACAATTGGCCAATACATCATCTTGATGTCAATAATGCTTTCCTACACGTAGAATTGGATGAAGAGGTTTTTATGTCTCAACCCCGAGGCTTTATTATTCCCCAATTTCCAACCCATGTATGCAAACTGAAGAAAGCTATCTACGGCCTCAAACAAGCCCCTTGGGCTTGGTATAATGCTCTGTGTGCACATTTACTAAAAATGCAATTATTTAGAACATAATCTGACAACTCTTTATTTGTCTAGCAGCAGCTGGTTGTAGTCATTTATGTTCTTGTCTATGTTGATGAAATCATAATCACTGGCAACCAGCCACAGGAGATTAAATTTGTCATCAATTCCTTGGCGGACAGATTTTCATTGAAGGATCTTGGATCTCTTATCTACTTCTTAGGTATTGATGTTAAGCGAGTACCAAATGGCTTCATTTTTTCTCAATCCAAATACATTCTGGAAATTCTTTTCGAACTGGACATGGACAATTGTAAAGGTGTTTCCACTCCCATGTGTTCTAGTGTACCACTTTGAGTAGCTGATGGCTCACCACCTACTGATGCCACGCGCTACCGGCTCACCCTTGGCAAATTGCAGTATTTGTCCCTCACTCGGCCTGACATATCTTATGCAGTCAATAACTGTCGCAATTTATGCACACTCCAACTAATGAGCATTGGAAAGCAGTTAAAAAAGTACTTTGGTATCTCAAAGAAACCGCAAGTTCGGGCCTTCACATTGTTCGCAACTCTGACTCAAATTTGTATATGTATGATAATGCTGACTGGGCTGGCAATCCGAATGACAGAATTTCTACATCAAGTTAGATACTTTTCTTTGGACCAAATCCAGTCAGTTGGTCATCGAAGAAGCAACGTGCAGTGGCTCGCTCGTCTACTGAGGCAGAGTAAAAATTAGCCGTCAATACACTTTCAGATATCACATGGGTACGAAACTTACTTTATGAGTTACATTTTAGCATCCTGAAGACGCCAATAATCTACTGTGACAATGTTGGAGTTACTTACTTATCTCACAATCCAGTGTTCCATACCCGTATGAAACATGTTGCTGTAGATTTTGCATATGTCCGTGACCAGGTTCAAGCTCATCAAGTTAATGTTACTCATGCTTATGTTTGTGATCCACTTGTTGATACCTTCACTAAGCCACTGCCTAAGTCAACCTTTACTAGGTATCGTTCCAAGTTAGGCATTGTTACACCTTGTCTTACTTTAGGGGGTGTATTAACTATTATTTTGCATTCTCATCTTAATCTTTGTATAACTGACACCCAAAAATCTTGCTCAAAGGGAAGACGACTGCCCAACTTTTATAAGGAGTCAACCGATCTCATTAACCACCAATGTGGGACTTTTGTCATTCTTTTAACATTCCACCTCACGCTCAGTGCTTATCATCTGGTGCGGGCCAATTTTTTTATTTTTGGATCCCTTAATATTGGGTGAGTTGGACCCTGCTCTGATAACATGTGAGATTTAGAGAAGATGTCACTTTCTCTTCTCATTTAATTGTTACATACACATACATATTAAATAGATATAGAGGAGATAGACTCCTAATATAATAAGATGTTTATAAACAGAATGATATTCTAGAGATATCACATGAAATTAGGCCTTTTGCCTAACTAACATTCTAAAAGCTAGCTCAAAGGGAGGATGATTTTCAAAGTCTTAAAAGGAGCCCACCAATCTCATTAACCATCAATGTGGTACTTTTGTCATTCTTTTAATATCCCACCTCATGCTCAATGCTTAGCATAAGGTGTGGGGCAATTTTTATTTTTGGAGCCCCCAATATTGGGTAAGATGGACCCTGCTCTGATAACATGTGAGATTTAGAGAAGATCTCACTTTCTCTTCTCATTTAATTGTAACATACACATACATATTAAATAGCTATAGAGGAGATAGACTCTTAATATAATAAGATGTTTATAAATAGAAGAAAAAACTCCTAATGATATAAGGTTGCTATTCTGGAGATAACACACGAAATTAGGCCTTGGTCCTAACTCACATTCTAAAAGGTAGCTCAAAGGGAGGATGATTGTCAAACTCTTATAAGGATTCAACCAATCTCATTAAACACCAATGTATAATTTTTGTCATTCTTTTAATATCCCACCTCACGTCCAGTGCTTAGCATCGGGTGCGTGGGCAATTTTTATTTTTGGGGCCCAAACATTGGGTGAGATGGACTTTACTCTGATACCGTGTGAGATTTGGAGAAGATCTCACATTCTCTACTCATTCAATGATAACATACACGTACATATTAGATTGGTATAGAAGATATAGACTCCTAATATGATAAGAAGTCAGGAAACACAGGAAATAAACTCCTAATGATATAAGGTTGCTATCTTGGAGATATCCTTAAACTATCTAGACTCAATCATTCCATTCTTTTGATCATTTTTGTGTTGGTGTTTTATTTCAAATGTTTTCTGGATTCCTTATTTATAGAATAGAAATTTAAGAAACCTCCTTTTCTTTTGATAAAAGGAGAAGATGTGAAAGGTCTTAATTCAATCCATCTATTGTCACCTATATCAAGCATATATGAATCTAAAAAAAATAAGAATTTATATTTATTTTTTGTTATTGAAGGATAGTTTTGTCCCTAGGAAATAAGTCATGTTATATAAGCAAATGGATATTCTTCAAGCAATTAGATATGAGAGACAATATTATTCACATCTCCCATCTTTTTAAAACATTCATGAAAACATCAAAGGAGATTCTTGATATATGTTATACATATGATTGACTCAATTATTTTACATCAATTTTCCAAGGATTAACACATTTCAACGTCATAAGAATTAGGGAAATTTTAGTAGCTCAGTTGGTTGATTATGGATAATTGAACTTTCAAACAGTTTTGATCTTCAAATACCATTTCTTTTTCATGTTTTCTATTATTCTATAGGGACTAAGATTTCAGATAATTATCTTAACTATTCCCCTAAGTGAAACATGTTGCCTAATTGTAACAACCTAGCCTAATTATTATGAATAAGTCAATAGTGAAAGAATTTGGGCCAGAAAACTTTCTGAGTAGTGGCTTAAACTTTTTTTACTAGGCCAACCTTAGTTAGAATTGGGGGTAGGTGAGGTCTATGTCCATCTGGGGATTGATGGTATGTTATTATGAGGTTTCGTTGATTTATTCTTGTTGCTAAAACATTAAGAAGTCCATAGAACCTTTCAAAATAGGATTCGGTAAGTACGACTCCTCAAATTGATCTTCAGTGAAAGGTTTATGTCGAGACATCAAAGGAAGAGTTTTACTGTATTAATGGACTTTTCTGCAGTTTAGGTTTCAGAAGCTTCATCGAAGAGGCTATTGCAAAACCCATAAGGGATCCCTGCTACTAGGATGTGAAGATGGTTGCTTTAAGTTTTATATGTTCTACTTTTGATAGTGTTAGTATATTTTCGATTTTATGTTTATTAGGATGCTAAATTCACTCCTATAAGGTTCCTCTAGGAAGTAGGAGAATAAGATGTTAGCTTTGTATAATTAATTTTCTTAATTTACGATACAATTTCTTTTACTTTGATCAATATGTTGTTTGAGTTAATCGAATCTACATTTATAGATATTCTAATCAATGTGACATAGCTTGTTTATTGGTAACTCAAGTGATATACATTCAAGAGCTGCAACCTAAAGTGTCTATGATTGTAGTATAGTACTTGTGTGGGATGTATCACCCTAATAGCTTTTATCATTGCTTGGCAAACTTGTAGAATGTCCTCTTGACTCCAAACGGCCCTGTAAATGTCTAAGTATAATTGATATATGGTCATCTTCTAGGAAAATAGTAGTTTCCTTAGTACTTGTGCTTGATATTCATAAGTTCATAAGGTGAGAGCATTTTTACATTTCTTCTACTTTTGGTTGGCTAGGATAGGGTTGGCTTGGGGGTCGAGGGTTTGCAGTTTCGATTAACTTAAGCAACATACTAATCAAAGTACATGAAACTATATAGTAAATTTAGATAATCAATTGAACAGAGCTAGAGCCCTATGCTCCAACATCATGCAAGAACCTAATAGAAGTGCATGCAACATCCTAATCAACATAAGATGGACAGTATACTAACACTATCAATAAAAAGAGAAAACATCAAAGGGGAAGAACCCAACTTGGCATCCTATTATGCAGGATGTCTGTGAGTTTGTTTATATCATTGTACTTTCCTCCTTTAGCAAGCCTTTTATCGGACTTTCCAACTCTGATTTCTCCTCAATCATATTTGTATTGTTATATTTTTCCAAGATTGATGTCATCCTCTAAAGATTTTGCTTAATTACTTGTACATGTGACTTTCCCTTACTTTATTTCAATAGGAAAAGTGCAATTTCAAAGTTTGAGGATGGATAACTGAACTTAAAGTTAACATTTGCAAAACCCAAAGGACTTTGCTTTACTGACTCTCTAAAGGCATCTAAATTATTTGAACCACACTTGTGGCAACATGATTAGTGTTTGAATCAGTTAATATTCTTGTTTCAATTATATATAGATTCTCAAACTTGTTATGTATTTGGATAATTTCATCCTCTGATGGCAACAAAACAAGATTAAAAATGCTACAATCAAAATCATTGATGGTGTTTTTCTACCTTCTTCCTCATCTTCTATTTCTTGACTAGAATACCCTTATATATGCTTCATTCAGTTTATTTTGTCCTTCTTCGGCTGTGAAAAACAAGTTCAAGTGATGTAATATTACGGTGGGATATTACATTTTCTAATTTTAGATATTTTCTCTTATTTCCTGATTTTATTTTATGGTATATTGATTGATTTTATGGGGACTCAATCTTTTAGTTGTTTTAAAAATGTCTTCCTACTATTTTATATAGTAACTTGGTTATAGAAATTGCCGATTGGGTCAAATTTTGAGTTGGTAGTTGGTTTTCTCACTGGAGGTTAAGTGTGGGTGCCACCCACAAAGGTCTGGGTCATGACACATTCTGGAGGGGAAATGGAAGATGATAGCTATGGACTTCGACATAGTCTTGACACTTACTTTTCAGAGATTTTATTCTATTTGGATCATCATGGATTTGTTGACCAAGTCTACTCTCTTTTTGTTGGTTTAGACTTCCTAGAGTTCAAAGAGGTTAGCTCAGATCTACATTTTGAAGATCACCCATTTGCATGGGAGCTAATGTCTATCATTTCAGATCGTGGTACTTAGTTCACTTACTATTTTTGAAGGTCTATTCATAGAGAGTTGGGCACCCGACCTGAGATGAATTTGTGAAGTGGCTTATGAGTTCGCCTTACCTTTGGCTCTTTTATGTGTTCACCCGATTCTTCATGTCTCTATGATGATCCAGATGAGTCTCACACATACTTTAGTAGGATTGTTTAGCTTGTTGAGTCCTTGGCTTTTTAGGAGAAAGCTTGTGGCTATTCTTGATATGTTGGTTAGGAAGTTGAGGTCTAAGGAGATATATCCCATTAATAAAGGTTAAGTAGAGGCATCATCTTATCTAGGAGGCTACTTGGGAAGCCAAGCTAGACATGGGACCCGATATCCTCACCTTTTCAACATTTCAAGTACTTTATTCTTTTTTACTTTCGAGGATGGAAGTCCTTTTAGTAGTGGATGTTGTAAAGACCCTTGCGGTCATTTTCTTGCATTTGTTTTGGTTTTTTGTTTTATATTTTTGCATAGCTTCCGTGTAGCATTTGTGTTGTGATGGGATTAGTGGCACATTTTCTAAGGTAGTCGGTGGAATTTTTGTGGGTGTTTTTCCCTTTATGGAAGTTTTAAGTTGAAAGAGTTAACTTTGGTCAGTATTCGGAGAATATAACATCGTATGAGATCATCGTTTGTTCCATCAGTTCTGGAAGGTCTATTTGGTCTAGTAGCATGGTCGGCTCAAGTTCTTGGGCCTTCGGCATGAGTTTGAGCCATTAGAGGAGTAGTTTGGCAAATGTCTTACTTCGGCCAACATTCTTGGTAAATGTGCTAGGTTGAATATTATGTAATTGCTATTAGCTTTGAAATGCCAAGTTTGTTCTTGAATAACCTTTGGTTTGGATCCCAAGGTGATCAGGATGGGTTTGTGGTGTTTTGCATTTTGTTGGTTTTTGTAGTTTTTGTGCAAGGGTAGACTTGGGTCAACATTTCAGTGAGACATCCTCTATTGATTGTTTCTTTAATTTTTTTGAGTCCCAAATATCAGTTTTAATAGGGTAGCATAGTTCATTTGTATTTTTGGGGTTCCAAATGAATCCAGAGCCCCCATCATAGATATTTCTTAACTCTAAAGTGCAACTGATGCAGTGCTGATGGGTGCATCATGTACTACACATTCACGGACCAGGTACATGATATCCATATGCCAACCGTACATGCATCAATCAACCTAACTTTTGTGTTCGTGGAAAAGGTCCCGCATTAGTAGAAGATCTTTCAAGTTGACCTCCGCATTCGCTGACCTGGTCTTGCTTTCACGAAGGCAAGTGACTGACATTTAATTTTAACCACGAACTTAGCATGCATTGTATTAAAACATCAACTCCTTGGGGTGACTTTGAAGCTTGATTCATGAAGGAAATCAATGGGGAATTTGGGGAAAGTCAGTTGATTGCGTGCGAACGTATTGTGTGTCGTTAATAATCTATGAAACTCATAAGTTCCATCATTATATCTCTTAATTTCATCAATATTGATCATCCTTGACTCTACAATGTTGGGACTGTTTTGAACTTACTAATGCTCAGTTTGTGTGTGTTTTCGGGGACCAAGTTCCTTGATCTAGTTGGGACCTTGTGAACACAGTCAAAATTAATAGTTCGCATGCTGGTTCAATGATCCTATTTTGACTCGATTTTTGGGTCCAAATTCTTTAATTGCAAATTGGGTATCATTTTGCTTGTTTTGACATTCTCTTCACTAATTTGATAGTGTGACACCGTTCGGAGGCCCTTAGAAAAAGGAAAAGATCTGGAATAGAGGTCCAGATGATGTTTCAGCCTTGGGGAAAGTTATGGTTCGTTCATTTTTTTTTTCTTGAATTGATTAGAATATATGTGTGTTTAGTAGTATCAGTCATTAGGAAGGCTTTAGTCTAAGGCTTTAGGTTAGCATATGATCATTAGACTATACTTTCGGCCATTGGTTAGTAGCTTAGCATATAGTCGATAAGCTTAATTAAGGTTGATCATTCGTCTTGATTGATGTTATAGAATCCTTAGAATGCTTCTAGGAGGTCGAAACTTAGGCTTATTTGTATTTGTTGACTTAGTATGGCTTCATAACCCCGACCTAGTGGCACCCACACTAACCCCCGGTGGGAGAACAAACAAATTAATATAATACAATCCATCGAACAATAAAAATAACCAGTTTATAAATCAAGACAAGCTTTTATAATTCCAAAATCCAGTTTGCAATAAAACAAAATTTGTCATCAACACTGCATAATTAACCCCCTAGAAATTGAATGTCCTCTACCAAAACTATAATAGAATAAGGGATACAACCTCAAAAACCCAAGAAAACATAAGTCTAAAAGCTCTAAGTTTGAAGAGATGAACTAAGAAGACAAGAGTAATATAGGGAAACCCCGAAGAAGTAGCTCGCCCTTGAAATCAAATTTCACTCGTCTCATAGTAAAGGTATAGCAGGAGCCACCTAAATATACCATGTACTCAACAAAGAAAGATAATGTGCAATATCCGTACACAACCAGCATGTACTGATAGGATCATCGGCTAGTTCCAGTTATATGAAATAAACAAGAAACTACAACTTGGGAAAATAGCTAATATACAATTAAATCACACTTACAGCTTAACACAAACCCTGAGTCCTCACCTTGAGTTGATATGCATATAAAAAATGAACAACCATAGCATAACAACTCAACCAGGTTCTCTTATGGAACCCACAGACAAACTGTTAGTGTACCAGTGTGGTACCGGAGCAAACTAGTTATGATATCCTCACACTAGGCATAGTACCCAAGCCAACGATTATAAATACCAGGCGTGGTATATAAGACAACCATGGGGATATCTTTTACAAGGCATGGTACCCCAGCCAACCATCAAAGGCATACCACAATCACAACCACAATGAATAGCAATCACACTTGTACACTCAAGTAAGCACATGTATTGCATGCAATTGGCGACATTGAACATTTCAAATCATACTTTTTCCATTTACCTAATCATGTATCATGAATGTAATACTAATGAAGCACTTAAAAAGCACATATAAGATAAATGGGAAAACAAACAACCATCGCCTACCTTGAATCAAGCCTTGGAAGCTCTACTGAACATTAGTCTTCCCCTTTTATGAATATTGGCTTGTTCCTGGTCTAACACAATAACAAAATACAAAATCAATGAATAATGACCTATAAATACTCGGATTATAATCAAATCCTAACTCCAGGTGATTCCTCTGATCATCCGTACAAAAACTAGGGTTTTTCCACCATTAATTCAAGTCAAACTCTCTTTAAGGTCACCCAACAAGGATTCTAAGGCCTAAGAATCACAATACCAAGGTAGGGGAATGAATTACTTATCTTTACTAAAGAATTTAGTAGAAAGGTGAAGAAAATCATCCTAGGCCGCCCTTCCTCTTCCCAAAATGAATTTTATAGAATAATGAGGGGTTCAGAAATTTCAGCATAAACTATGATTTAACCCCGCTATAGAGGCCCAACCCAGTATAGCGGCTCTTCCATAGCATGACCACCCACTATGGTAGGAGTTAATTTCACCACTATAGAATGTGACATCTGCTATATAATACTGCATGGAACAAAAACTTGGACTTCTCCCAAAAAGTTCGTGATAAGTCAGAAATTTTAGACTCATTTTAGGTTTCTAGTTCGCCAAATTATGTCCTCAATGGTTGTTTATGTCCATTTCTGATTCTAATATGTTTGAATTTCATCTATGAGAGCTTAAGTACAAAATGAGGACAAAAGAAAGCAAAAGAAGTCAAATTCATATAATCTCTAAAGTGTTCAGCTTGAAAATCCTTTTTAATATATCAAAACACATAATGTAAATATCGACACCATGATTGTAAAATGTTTCATGTCGTAATATATTTTTTTCTTCTTTCTTAAAATATTATAGTTTCACCTTTTTATAGTTGCCTACATATTAAGACTTTGTTGTCAAATGAGTATAGTGTTTTATAAAAGTTGTATTAAAACTCGATATACATAAGCCTTCCATAAGATGTGGTTATAGTAGATCATTATCAATTTTGTGGTGTATACCTATACAAAGTAATAATTATTTGTGATGTATATAAATCATAATTACACTTATATAGTCTTTGTCTCGTTTGACTGATTCAAAATTAATCGTCGCTCCAAACTTTAATCTATGTAAAGATGAGATAGTTTATTAGGTACATAATAGCAATGCAAAAAGAATATGAAGCTAGTGATTAAACAAGGAAAATAACAACACATGATACAAAGGGGAAGTTTTCTTCTTCCTAGAAGAAAACAATTTATTACTCTGCATTGTTGAAATTCCATTGAGCATGCCCAACTTCCAAAATACATCTTCTTGAATATAATTCCAAAAAGGTGATGCTAGGTGGAGTTGCAATGTGTTGTTATAAAACTCATTCCTAAATTATGTCCAGAAAGGCTTTTAACACAATCATATATTTGATACTTTAATGGCTGATTGAAGTTTTAGGATTAGTTGTATTCTTAATTAAGATTTGTAGGTCGTGATTCAACTTATTTGTAACTAATTTATATTACGATTAGTTTTTTTTATTCATTAAGTTGAAAACACCGTATTACTTTTAATAGATGTAATATGCTTAAATCGTGACACTGAAATGCTGCCACAAACTGAGATATAAGCTACACCCAAGCGCTCACATGTTTGTTTTTAAGACCTAATGTAGTCAATGCTTTACCTAGACTTGCTAACTAAACACTGTCCAACTAATGTTGGGTTCAACACTGTTTACTTCTTGGCTTATAGTGAAGAGGGTTTTGCTCTGTATACAAACTTTATGAGGTACCTAGGTTCAAAAGATCATGCTATGGTTGCAAAATTTGGTGATGGAACCTCCTTGTTCTTAGTGCCACCTTTTGACTTCCTTATGAAGATTCTAAAATATGTTAGTCCAAAACATTCCAATCACACCATAAAGCTACTATAGACCAACAACTTTAGAACCTTTTTAAAGAAGTCAGAAGGTGGCACCAAGAACAAGAAGGTTCCATCACCAAATTTTGCAACCTTAGCACAATCTTTTGAACACGGATACCTCATAAACTCTGTATACGAAGAAAAATCCTCTTCACTATAAGGAAAGAAGCAAAAAATGATGAACCCAACATCTTTTCTGCAGCGCTTAGTTAGCATGTCTAGTCTCTATCTGCCAGAGCAATTGACTACATTAGGTCTTAAAAATGAAACATGTCAGCATTTGAGTGTAGCTTATTTATTTCAAATTTGTGACAACATTTAAATGTCGGAATTTTAAGCTTATTAAACCTATTAAAAGTAATACAATGCATGCAACTAAATGAAGAAAAACCAATAAGAATTAAATATATTAGTTTTTGATTAGTTGAACCAAAGACCCTAAAGACTTAATTAAGAAGAAAACTAATCCTGAAACTTCAATTAGCGTAATAAAGATTAAACATATGCTTGTGCAAAAAGCCTTTCTTGACATATATTGGAAATGTTTTCTAGAATAACAAGATACAATTCCATAGAGCATCACCTAGCAAGAATCATTGTTATATATCCCTCATATTTATAAATTAGTTGCAGCGTCGTGGGACTAAAAAACAACTAATTAATATAAATAATTTAAAAGTTTAGAGTCACCACCTATTTTTAGGAAAAGTAGGAAAAACGTTAATTAATTGATAAATAAATATTAATATATGAAACAAATTAGATTCTAGGTAAGGGTTAATGTGATTACGAAGGAAGGGAATTAGGACCCTTGAGTAGCCACAACTGTGGGTCCCAACTGAACTCATTTTCTTAATTGAGAAGGAGATAAAAATTGGTTTCACAAGTATACTAACATGAAATATGTATAAATAAATAATATTGTAAAATTTAAACATGAAAGATGGTGAAATATTTACCAATTATCAATAATACAGATAATGACGAATAAAAAATTCAAAAAGTATTCAAACTTTTCTTTTGAATATCTTCTTTCGAAAAACAATTCTAAATAGTTATAATAAACACTTAATAAAATTATTACAAAAGAAATAATAATGATAATAAATAAGTAAAAATTAAAACTCATTTTATGTACATATAAGGTCTTGAAATTCCGAATTTTTTTTTCCTCATGACACAATATTCATTCATTATTATAGTAAAAGGATCTAATGATCATTATTATCAAAATAAACTATCTATAACTCTTTTTAATCACATTAGAAACATAGTGGAACAACTTCAAAAAATGGTCAACGAACAATAGTGATTTAATGAATGATGGATCAAAGTTCCACAAACAAATAACAAATTCCAACAACAAAAGATTCCTCAACAATGTGTCAGGTAGTAAATGAATAATGTTCAACACATCTGAACCAATGAACAATAAGCAATACAAAATAACAACTAAATAACATTCACCATATACAAAAGTGATAGAAAATAACAAAGTAACAAAATCAAATTGACACAAAAAATTAGCCAAAAATTGCAAAAGCAATACCATAAAAATATAAAGAAAATTGAGATATCCTATAATAAATATAACCATGGTAAATACAAAACATATCTACCATACAAGACATGAAATACGAATAAAAATAAATAAAAGGTGAAACAGACCAGAGATACTAACAAAGTTGCGCTAGAGAAAAAGCTTGTTGGTAAAGTTGATTGCTCATGTAATCGCCTGATCTCTAACTCTCTATCCAAAACACAATAGAGTACATCCCTGGAATTTTGACCTGCAAAAAAAAATAGTTGGAGGATAGGAGAAGAGGACATTGGTTGGGTCTCGCTGGAGTTAGTGGCAGAGCCAGGATTTTCAATAAGGAGGTTCAAAATCTGAAAAAAATAGACACACGAAGTAGCCAAAGGGTGTTCGACATCTACTATATATACCTAAAAAATTATTTTAACCATGTCTAAATCATATAATTTTCCGCCGAAAGGGGTTCGGATGAACCCCCTAATTGTAAGGTGGCTCCGCCAATGGCTGGAGCTGTGGTGGTTTGATGTCGTTAGTGATTTTGCCGAGAAAGTTCATCGGAACATTTCTTTTCGGAGTTTTAGCATGAAATTTGCATCGAATGAGAGGTCTTGAAGAGATCTGCATACCTATGTAAGTTGTGTGGGATAAAAATGACTTGAACTTTATGAATTTTAGAAAGAAAGTGACAGTTGATGTTCTTTTTTTTCTAAGATCTATGGAGTTTGATTAAGAATAAAAGGAAATTATTTGTGAATTCATGTAGAGGACAGTGAGGAGAAGAAGTGGTAAATTTTGGGGGAAAATTCTCACTAGAAATTCGGCATGAAATTTATATCAAATGATAGATATTGAAGAGACCTACATGTCTATGTAAGTGGTGTGGTATGAAGATGACCTGAACTTTACAAATTTCAAAACGAAAGTGGTCGTGGGTGTTTAATTTTTCTCAGATCTACAGAGTTTGGCTAAGAATCAGAGGAAATGATAATTCTTGAATTCATGTAGAGGGTGAGAGGAACATGTTGTGAAATTTTGGGTCCATTTGTAGATTACCGACCGGAGTCTGATGGTGGTGGGTAGAGGTCCGACGGTAGTTGAAAGGGAGGAGAAGAAGATGAAAACCTAAAATCGATCCATTTATGATTCTAATCTATTTGAATTTCATATATGAGAGCTTAAGTATAAAATGAGGACAAAATAAAGCAAAACAAGTCAAATTCATATAATATCTAAAGTATTCAACTTGAAAATCCTTTTTAATATATATCAAAACAGATAATGTAAATGTTGACACCATGATCGTAAAATGTTTCATGTCTTAATATTTTTTCTTCTTTCTTAAAAAATTGTAGTTTCCACCTTTTTACATCTACCTATATATCAAGACTTTGTTGTCGAATGAGAATAGTGTTTGATAAATGTTGTATAGAAACTCGATATACATATGCCTTCCATAAGATGTGGCTATCATTATCAATTTTGTGATGTATACCTATACGAAATTAACAATTATTTGTCATGTATATAAATCATAATTACACATGTATACTCTTTGTCTCGTTTGGCTGATTCAAAATTAATTGTTGCTGCCAACTTTAATGTAAGTAAAGATGAGATAGTTTATTTGGTACATAATAGCAATGCAATAAGAATATGAAACTAATGACTAAACAAGAAAAATAACAACACATGATAGGAAAGGGAAGTTTTCTTCTTCATAGAAGAAAACAATTTATTACTCTGAATTGTTGCAATTCCATCGAGCATGACCAACTTCCAAAATACATTTTCTTGAATATGATTCCTACAAGGTGATGCTCGGTGGAGTTGCAACGTGTTTTTATAAAAATCATTCCTAAATTATGTCAAGAAAGGTTGTTAGCACAATCATATATTTGATATTTTTATGGCTAATTGAAATTTTAGGATTAGTTGTATTCTTAATTAAGATTTGTGGGTCTTGATTCAACTAATTTGTAATTTATTTTTATATTAGTATTACTCTTTTTTATTCATTCAGTTGAAATAATTGTATTACTTTTAATCGGTGCAATATGCTTAAATCGTGACACTTAAATGCTGCCACAAATTAAGATAAATAAGCTACACTCAAGTGCTGATATGGTTCTTTTTAAGACCTAACTTAGACAATGATTTGCCTAGACATGCTAACTAAACACTGTGCAAACGATGTTGGGTTAAACATTATTTACTTCTTGGCTTATAGTGAAGAGGGTTTTGCTTCGTATGCATAGTTTATGAGGTAATTGGGTTAAAAGATCGTGCTAAGGTTGCAAAATTGGTGATGGAACCACCTTGTTCTTAGTGCCACCTTCTGACTTCCTTATGAAGGTTCTGAAAAGTTTTAGTCTAAAACTTTAAAATCACACCATAAAGCTATTATGGACCAACAACTTTTAGAACCTTCTTAAAGAAGTCAAAAGGTGGCACCAAGAACAAGAAGGTTCCATCACCATATTTTGCAACCATGGCACAATTTGTTGAACACATGTACCTCATAAACTCTATATACAAAGCAAAATTCTCTACACTATAAGGCAAGAAGCAAAAAATGATGAACCCAATGTCATTTCTACAGTGCTTAGTTACCATATCTAGTCTCTATTTTGCAGAGCAATTGACTACGTCAGGTCTTAATAATGAAGCATGTCAGCACTTGAGTGTACCTTATTTATTTCATATTCGTGACAACATTTAAGAGTCGGGATTTGAGCTTATTAGACGTATTAAAAGTAATACAGTGCATGCAACTGAATGAAGAAAAGCAATAAGAATTAAATATATTAGTTTTAGATTAGTTGAACCAAGACCCAAAAGGCTTCATTAAGAAGAAAACTAATCCTGAAACTTCAATTAGCCCAAGAAAGATTAAACATATGCTTGTGCAAAAAGCTTTTATTGACATATATTGGGAATGTTTTCTAGAATAACAAGATACAATTGCATAGAACATCACCTAGCAAGAATAATTGTTATATCACTAATATTTTCAAAGAAGTTGCAATGTCTTGGGACTAAAAAACAACTAATTAATTTAAATAATTTAAAATTTTAGAGTCACCACCTATTTTTAGGAATAATAGGAAACATTTTATTTAATTAAAATATAAATATTAATATACGAAACTAATAAGATTCTAGGTAAGGGTTCATGTGATTACGAAGGAAAAGAATTAGCAACCTTAAGAATCCACAACGGTGGGTCCTGACTGAATTTATTTTTTTAATTTAGGAGGAGATAAAAATTAGTTTCACAAGTATACTAACATGAAATATGTATATATAAATAATACATTAAAATTTAAACATGAAAGATGGTGAAATATTTACCTATTGTCAATAATATAGATAATGATAAATACAAAATTAAAAAAGTATTCAAACTTTTATTTCGAATATCTTCTTTGGAAAACAATTCTAGATACTTGTAATAAACACGTAATAAAAGTATTACAAATGAATTAATTTGAATCAAAAGAAATAATAATAATTAAAAAAAAGTAAAAAATAAAACTCGTTTTATGTACATGTGAGGTCTTGAAATTCCGAAAAAAATTATTCATCGGCCATTGACATAATATTCATTCAATATTATAGTAAAAGGATCTAATGAATCATTATTATCAAAACAAACTATCAATAGTTCTTTTAAATCACATAAGAAACATAGTGGCACAACTTCAATAATCGTCAACGAACAATAGTGGTCTAATGAGTGATGGATCAAAGTTCCACAAACAAATCTAGCAACAAAAGATTACTTAACAATGTGTCAGGTAGTAAATGAATAATGTTAAACACCTCTAAAATAATGAACAATAAGCAATAAAAATAGAAATTAAATAGCAAACATTCACCATATAGAAAATAACAAAGTAACATAATCAAATTAACACAAAAAAATAGCCAAAATTTACAAAAACAATACATGAAAAATATTTTTTTTTAAATTGAGATGTCCAATAATAAATATAACCATGCTAAATACAAAACACATCTACCATACAGGACATGAAAAACCAATATAAAAATAAAAGGTATAACAGATCAGAGATACTAACAATGATATGCCACAGAAAAAGCTTATTGATAAAGTTGATTTCTCATGTTATTGCCGGATCTCTGATTCTCTATTCAAATCTCAATCGAGTACATCATCAGGATATTGACCTGCAACCAAAAAAAAACTTTAGTTGGGGGATAGGGGAAGAGGTCGTTGGTTGGGGTCTCACTGGAGTTGTGGTGGTTTGATGTCGTTAGTGATTTTGCCGAGAAAGTTCATCGAAACATTTCTTGTCGGAGTTTTAGCTAGAAATTTATATCAAATGATATATCTTGAGAGATCTACATACCTATTTAAGTTTTGTGGTATGAAGATGACTTGAACTGCATGAATTTTAGAAAGAAAGTGGCAGCTGATGATCTTTTTTTCGCAGATCTAAGGAGTTTGGTTAAGAATAAAAGGAAATTATTAGTGGATTCATGTAGAGGACGGTAAATTTTGGGGACATTTGGAGGTAGGCGGTTGGATGTATAATGACAATGAGCGGCAATAAGTTTGCTGGGAAACGTCTCACCAAAAATTCGGCATGAAATTTATATCAAATGATAAATATTGAAGAGACTTACATGTCTATGTAAGTGGTTTGGTATGAAGATGACCTGAACTTTTCGAATTTAAAAAAGAAAGTTGTTCTGGGTGTTTGATTTTTCTCAGATCTATGGAGTTTGGCTAAGAATCAGAGGTTATGATAATTTGTGAATTCATGTAGAGGGTGAGAGGAACAAGTGGTGAAATTTTAGGTCCATTTGTAGATTACCGAATGGAGTCCGGTGGTGGTGGGTAGCGGTCCGACGGCAATTGAAAGGGAGGAGAAAAAGATGAAAACCTCAAATTGACCCACCACTTTAATTTGGAGAGAAGAAGAGTGTTATAAAGGCAACAAAATCACCCTACTTACAAAACCATGGGCTTCCTAAATTTAATTTATCTTTATTTGCATTACTTTAGGGAAAAGGCATAAATTTCACCTTGAAGTTGTCACGAAAAGTCAGTTACACGCTTAAACTATTGTGACGACCTATTACACACCTGAATTATTTAAAAGTGAATTTATTTCAACCCTGACGCACATACAATCAGTCACATGATGAGAAAGTGTTTCACACTCGCGCCATGTCATCACCATGTCACTGCCACATCTATAATTATGTCAGATTTTTAAAAAAATAAATCCATGTCACCCAATTTCTTCTTCTTCCCTATACATCATCAAAACCACCATTAAACCACTACCATTGTTGCTATTATCACCAAATTCACTTCTCCACCACTATAGATTTCACCACTCACAACCAAATTCACCATCGGAATCTTTCCACAACCATTGCCATCATAAAAAATCGGTAACAACCATCATAAATTTAACTAAATTCACCATCGGAATTACATCACTATCATTGAAATTCATCACAATCATAACCATAAATTCAAAATCTACATCAAAATCACGAGTTTCATTGTCATTATAGAAATCAAAAGGCATACCACCACTAATCTTATCACCCATCACCAAACCCACCACAAAAAATTATCTCAATTACAAATTTCATTCAAGCTCAAAGAAGAGAATGGTGAAAACTTGCAATATTTATTTGCAAAGATTTTAGTTAGACAATTGAAAAAACTAGTGCTCGATTTACTATTACTGATTTTGAAGAGAATCTATAGAAAAATTGAATATTATGCAAAAATCCAAAAACTTTTTGAACAGAAAAAATAAAGATTTGAAAATTTTCTTACTTCAAATGCTAACAATCAACAAAAAAGACAAAAAAAAATGAATAATTAGTGCTTCACTTGACGAATTTGATGTGGAAATAGTAATTATTGACTAATTTTAGATGTCTCGCCGGAAAATTTTCAAGCAATGAACCTAATTAATTGAACAACTTCGCGATCTTTGCGATGGATTTCTATCCCGCAATGTTGTTTTCTGTTTTTCTCTTGAAAAGTTATCATGAAAAAAATATATTTTTCACATTATCCATAGCAAAAAGAGTGTTTGTGATGAGAAAAAATGGAGGAGGAAGAAGAAAGGTAGGCTAATGTGAAGGAGAAGGGTGAGGGTGGGGGAAATTGTCTTTTTTTTTTTACTCAAACGCGCTTTATTTATTTATTATTTAATCTTATTTCCACATCAGCTTTGAGGGTGGTATTAAATTCACTTTTGAGTAGTATAGGTGTGTAATAGGCCGCATCAATAATTTAAGTGTGTAACTGATTTTTTGGTACAACTTCAGGGGTGAATTTATGTCTTCTCCCCATTACATTATGTGCATTCGAATGTATTCAGAGACTTTGCTAAAAATAATAAATATAAACAAGTTATATTGAATGTTATTAATGTCATGTAAATATGTGATTTAAATAAAATTAATAATTTAATGAAACTGAAACAACATTTTATTTATACACAACATACCGTGGCAAGAATAGTGGTAATAAAATTTATCAATACTAATTAATAAAAATCCTAATATTTTTACAAATAAGGATATTTATGGATAAATTGTAAAAGTATATATAAAAAAAAAAATTTCTATTATTGGAAGAATTAAAAACTTAAAATTATCAACATTCAAAATATCGGGTTAAAATTGGATGTCCACAATTATCTCCAAGCAATAGTAGTTTGGCATTTGGTGATTCTCGATGGAATTTCAACATTTCATATAAATATAGGTTTTTTCTTCTAAGAAGAAAACTTTTCTCCACTTATAAAGTGTTTTTATTCTTCATATTTAATTATCAGCTTCATGTTCTTCCTGCACTGATTTATCCTAATATTTATTTATGATGGTGGTTTTAAAGTTAGCACAACATATATGATATAACTAATGGTACATCTTTACGAACCAAATTCTAATAAACCTCAATATGTCGATGCAGCACAATAACATCCCCTCAAGTTGCATATGATGCAACGGAAAAGGTATCATGAATAAACTATAATCATGTTATTAGAGAATATTTGATGTTGCCTTTAATACTTGCATAAGTAGCATTAGTCGTACATAGATTATTTCTCATGCATTGGCTGGTTTGGTGTGTTAAAAATAGCATGTATTACATAAAAATATTTATTTAAAAAATATCCTCCACAATTATGGTGGAAAAGATATGTAAAAGAGCTTTTGAGGGGTAATTAGATCTTTAATCATGCTAATGCATGCATTAAATTTCTTTGCATTACCAATACCTAAAAATCCATGGTACTAGAAATACACTCCTCAATACACAATAGTGTGTATAACTAATGGAAGCAGTAGTTATACAGAGCATCAAAAAGTGCACCAAACAAGGTACTACTAATATAATAAGTTAATGCATGCATTATTTTTGCTAAAGAAAATATGGTTCTTTTACTAATACAAACCCCACAAATCTTGTTCAACCAAGTTATATTGCAGCATAGCCTGAACATTATTTACGACCCAGGAAGATTTTATTTAACATATTGCAACCCTAACAAAGATTCTACCAGCTAACAAGTTATCAAGTAGTGTCAAAGGAAGAACTATGACAGCAAGAGCTGGAGGAATGTCAGTGAATTGTAGTGTTTCCTAAGGAAAAATGATGAATTATTGGATTAATAGTGAAAACTAAAAGCTAATTTTACTTTCTTCCATCTTTTTTCCACAACATTACTTTTGATAACACCACAAATTGTTTCCTAGACAAATAGGTAATGCAACTCGGGTAGTTTACCCCCTATCTTATATTTTCTAATGTTATCCCGTTTTTCTCTTAACAAAAGTAAAATTTTTATCAAATAATCCTCGTCCATAAATGCATGAAGATACAAATGTATACTTTATTTGTCTTAGTTTCTATTTGGACATTCCAAGAATATTCTTTTATCTTGATATTTCCAAATACTCTCTAAATATTTTGAATTGTTATCGATTTTGACTTATAGTACTTTTTTATGAAATTTCCAAATACATTTATATTACATCAAGAAAGATTTTGATGATTGACAAATAGGGGAACAGATTCAAGGAATAGGTTGCTACGACATGTTCTTATCAGACAGAGTCAATTGGGATTAGGAGAAGGTCAACCACGCAATGCAAAAGGATTAAAGCAATGGATGTAGCATATTTATGTGAAGAGTTCAACTTGCATAAAATTGATTTTCATAGAGGATTCCTACATGGAGATAAATTTCAACGAAGAGTGACAAATAGAATCCTAAAAGGACAAGGAATCCTTAGAAGAAATGACATATGCTAAATGAAGGAGAAGTACTACTTCTGTAAATACAATAAGGGTTTCACAAAGAACCTTGCATACTTACACAAACATTTATAAGCAGAAGACAATCAACTAGAAAGAGTTCACATTTGAGAGAGTTCTGCTTAAAAGATGAAATGCAGCCAACACAAGAAAAGAAGATTGAAGAATATGTTCCATAGGAATATGCTTTAAAGTTCTTTAAGTCAAGTTTTGTTGTATTGCCTTTTTATTGAGTTGTAATCTTTTCCTTTTAGAGTTTAGAGAACACATCAAGTTGGGTCAACTTGAAGTACTGTCAATAGTCAATGGATATTGTTGATTCATACGAATTAAACTTTAGTTCTTCGGATGGAAAGATTTGTAATCTAAATTGTTTAAAGCTCAAAGTTAGCAACGTTGCGATCAATAGTCAAGGGTGATTTTTGATTCATTTTAGTTCCTAGAATTGAAAAATTTATAATCTAAATTGTTTTAAGGCTCACTGTTGGGTGAAGTTGGGTTAAATGCTATTGAAGTGTAGGTCGTTCTTTTTTTACCTTTCATGATTCAGGATTTTTCATTATAAAATATTGTGTTAGTACCTTACTTTCCTTACTCAACACAATTTTAATACTTTACAAAGGAATAAATAGAATAATATGTTCCTTAGAAAAATTAGGGTGTTAGTATTCTAATACTTTGTAGATTTAAAAACAACACATTAATTTTTTCCACTACAACAATAAAAATTAAGGAGAGAAAACGAAACCTACAATATCTTAGATTTTTCGGAAAAGGGTCTAAAATACCCTTCAAGTATAGGAAATGGAACAAAAATACCCTTCTTCCACCTTTTGGCTCCAAAATACCCTTCCATCCACCTATATGGACCTATATTACCCTTTCACTTAACAGATTCTTTAAGAGTAATAATTAATCTCTTCATTAATGACGTGGCAACCTTTAATTGGCTGAAATTTAAATTAATATATCATCTTTAGTAATTCAAATAAGATCTTCATCTATTCATCCATGGGCAGTAACAAATTAGCGAAACCCATTAGTAAATTCCAGAATTGAGAAAAAACAGAGGATCAAAATAATTACTAAAGGAGTTACACAAATGGGCAAGTCTCTTACAAAGAATCTTCAATACCCACCTAGCTGCTATACTAAACAAATTGGGTTCCCTAACATTAATCCCTAAATTCAAGTAGTAAAAAAAAAACAATACTTTACCATAAAGAAGAGCAATGCAGTTCACCGTGTGAAAAGATTAACAAAAATACCATCTTTAG
This sequence comes from Solanum raphanifolium, assembly GCA_036250405.1. NCBI lineage: Eukaryota > Viridiplantae > Streptophyta > Magnoliopsida > Solanales > Solanaceae > Solanum > Solanum raphanifolium. The sequence goes on along the minus strand of JAJOOE010000356.1, from coordinate 7,217 downwards.
GAATTCAAATTAGCTCTTCAGCTATACATCCATGACACAGTAACAAATTAGCGAAACTCCATTTGTAAATTCCAGAAATTGGGTAGAAAACAAAAGATCTGAATAACCCCCAACAACAAATCGCACCGATCAAGTGTTCGATTTAAGTCCTTTTAAGAGTTTCTCTTTTTAACTGCTTGATGTTTTTATATTGTTATCTTTGCTAACAAATGGACAATTGACTACTACTCCTTTACTATACGAAGGCAAAGATTCCTAACATAGGAAAATGCTTGGATATAGTTGCTACTTTGCAAGCTAAGAAGGACAACAGTGAGGTTTGTCCCAATGCTACATGTTTTCCCGATGAATGGAACTTTACTGAAGCACTCTTAGACATTTTCATTATAGTTGAATCTTGAATTAGTAGACTCTTTTCCTATTTTATTTTATTAGGTCTATAATTTGATCGAAAAGTAAACTGTATGCAGGGTAGGGATTTTTGACCTTTTCTCCTTTGAGAAGAAGCTGGGCTCGGAGAGTATGAAGTTGAGGAAGCAGCTTTAATGGTGGAGAGTATTTTTGGTTAATTAAAATTTCCGCCAATTAAAGGCCGCCACATCAATAATGAAATTATTAATTATTACTTTTAAAAAATCGGTTAAGTGAAAGGGTAATATAGGTCCATATAGGTGGATGGAAGGGTATTTTGGAGCCAAAAGGTGGAAGGAGGGTATTTTTGTTCCATTCCTTATACTTAAAGGGTATTTTAGGCCCTTCTCCGTAGATTTTTTTCTTTAGTTTTCTCCCTTTTTGTCTTAAGCAAAGTACAAAAATTGTTAAAGTATCCTCATCATTTAATACATGAAGATAAAATAAATAGCTGAGATAATCTCTAGAATAATCGACCAGTCATTAATTATTTTCATATAAAAAAGTACTAGAACCCACTTCAACTAATATGTGTATTTAAATAATACAAATATATATATTAAACATATTAGTGAATTAATATTTGATAATCTTTATGGAACAATAAAAATGCTAGTACTATTACTAAATTTTGGCGTACGTCTTAACATAAAGTATCAAAATGCCTAAATTATAATTGATGAAAAATGAATCGATGATAATTATAACTATTTCAAAAATTATCATTTATGTTATATTCAATTAATTAATTTTATTGCCAATATAGTACGAATGATTTTGAATAAATAATCGAATCAATCCATTGCCACATAGATCATTAGCTATCTAAATAACCTATGAGAGAATAAAAAATTATAATTGGAGGGATCTCCCCTCTTTAAGTGGGCGGGCATCTTGGATTCTTTTTTTTTAAGACAAGAACCTTCAAAAGATTTCTTGATCAAATTAAGAACTTCTATATTCATATCTGTAAGGTTTGGAGAAGATCTCACTTTCTCTACTCATTCAATTGTAATATTCACATACATCATATCATATATATATATATATATATATAATATATAATATTATATAAATATATAAAGGTGGGAACAAAAAAAGTTAAAAGTTGAATTATGGTTTTATCCCTACTATAAATTAAAATGTTATAAATATTAAATTGTATCATTTTAATAAAAATGTTAATGACTTTTGCACTTTCTTAGATTAATTCCTAATTAAAATATCTAATTTAAGAATATTTACCATCTATAATCTATATGTATATTTAATTTAATCATCATTATATATATATATACACACACATGGAACACTCCTTTTTTGCGCACCGCGGAAGGGTTTTTCCAATTTAAGTGACGGTATTGATTAGGGATTATTTTTATTTTTTCTTGGAGTCGCCACTTGGAATTGAGTTATGGTGTTCCAAGTCACCTTTTCGTTTTAATCCCTAATCAAAAGAAAATGACTCTTAATTTTGGTCTGCAAACTAGAAATTCGGGTAAGAAATTCTATTGACCGAGGGGAAGGTATTAGGCATCCCTCGAGTCCCGTGGTTCTAGCACGGTCACTTTAATTGACTTATACTTATCTTAATTATTTTTTTGATATATTATTACATGCCATGATTTGCTCATATTTATTTTATTGTTGAAATTTTATTGATCTCCATTTAGATGCATAACTTCATTCTTGGTCTTGACATTTAGAGGCATAAATGTCTTTTTCGCATCACACCTATTAACTTTATCCAAAAGTGTTATTTGAAATTAGTGAAATATAATTATATTATTGGACAAGGTGCGTCACCGCATCCTTGAGTTTATTTTAATTTCTCAAGAAAAAGATGTGTACCCACATTCTTAATCGAACAAATATTTTTAACGGGTCATATACCCATCCTAATGCTTACCTATTACTAGAAAGCTTAAGCGTATTATTAGTGACTAAATTATTTTTTTACTATTTATATTCATGAATAGCATTTAAATAAAAAAAATCTTAAATCTTAAACAAATAAAAAGTTAATTTTCCATATTCAAATTCGATATAGATGCACTTACATTTTTAGTATACTTACAAGTTATGACAAAAGACATTAAAAATAAAAATTGTAACTCTTCATCTCTTAATTTTTCTGAAATAAACATTTTTTAGTATTAGATAAAGTTGACTAAACAAACTATCAGAAAAATTCTTTCAGGCATTTGGTTTATTTTGGTTGGAAACAAGAGGTACATAATTGATAATAACATATGGTACAAGATAAAATATAACGTATAATAAAATAAACAGTAAATATTTCAATATTCTTGTGTCAAAATTAAATACACATAAAATTCGAGCAAACTTCATAACATTGAAATCAAGTATTATATAATCATGAAAATCAAAATATACAATAAAAATTAAATGGTATCTCTTGAGATAACCAATTCACGAAAAAGAAACAACCCTAATAAGGAGCCACAAATTCTAAACCACGAAAGCAAACCTCTAACTCAACCTCTATTTGTGAGTGAAAAAAATATAAAGTGGAGGTGATTTTTCTTTTCCTTGTCCGTGTGTTGTTGAAAGGAAGACAAAAATGTTTGTTCTTTGTTTCTTTTCTATTGGCTGATGTTTGTCTATGTTCGTTTTTTTCTTTGGCGTCTGTATGTATACTAGGAGAGGTATGGCCCGTGCTTGCGTTTTGAATATATTGATGAAATTCTACTACAAACAAGTGAAAGTAAGAAAAGGCTTATCCATATAAATGGTGTGCTGCAATAATTTTGCATGAATTTTATTCCAAACAATTTTGGCGAATATAAAAATAGCAATCATCTCCCAAAATAAGCCTTGAACACATCATTAACCGATAAGAACTATACTCAGCAAGCCACCAAACAATTTGAATCTAGATTGATATACAAAACGTAACAGTCAAAACACGATTCAGAAGCATCACATTATTAAACATCAAACCACACATTTGAAAAATAAACCATATTGATTAGACAAAAAATGTATTATTACTATGTTGCATCACCTCATATTTAGAAAATAAGATATTCAGAAGCCAATCAAAAGCACTCTTTGATTCTCATGGAGCACTCGGTGTCTTCTGTAAACGAACTGGCCTCGATCGAGAAGCATTTGAATTTCATGAACCTATTTTGCTTATGGCTCCTTCGTTCATCCCAAGGTACTATTCTAGGATTTCAACTCAACATTTGTCGTTCACCTCCAACACATACTTCATTATCACTCATTGTGTATTTGTATTTTCAATACAACTTATTCCGTATCAGAGAAATCTAATAGAAAAGAATTGATTTAAAATTGTTGCCACACATTCCCATAGCTTTTCTCAAGCAGAGGAAATTCAATTCTTTAGCTCCCTATATGAGTCATCCATAGTTCTTTATTGTAGTCTTTGTTTTGAACTCCAAATAATTTGAAACTTTCATTTGAATTCCAAGAAATCCCAATTTCAAATCATAGGTTAAACTATTAAAATTCTTAATTAACATAATATTTACCCATATGAAACGACGACATATATAGATCTGACATCAAAGGTAAATAACCAAGTTAACATAAGGGAATCATGGAAGAACGTTAATGGTATACAAAATTGAGATTTTTCTGCTTAAAATTGAGACAAGACCTTCGCCAAATTTAAAGAAAATAAACTCCACTCGCATAATCAAATTAGAAATAAATGAAGCATAGTTAAATAATTTATGTTGCTGCTTCTCAATAGTTGGGACCACTAACAGGGAAATTACAAACTTACTCGATGAAAACATTGAATATTTGAAGTTTTGAATTTTTTGACGCCAAATCTGGCTTTCTCTGCTTTTGTAGCTTAAGATATCAATAAGAAATTCACACAATACCAATTAAATAAAATGACCAGTGAAGGGAAACATATTAATGAAATTGGTTACCATTTCCAACATTCATTGTGAAGATCCTATCTTTGCATCTGAAATCGAATCGGCACACACAACCATCCTAATATTTTACAAAATATATCAGCAAGAAATGGATTAAATAAATAATACTCCCTCTCTGTCCCAATTTATGTGGCACTTTTCGTTTTTCGAGAGTCAAACAGTTTAAGTTTGACCAGAATTTTGCGCATGAAATCTTCAAATTTTTTGAAATGAAATTTATATCTTTGTAATGTACGTAAAAAGTAATATAAGTCACAATAATTAATAATTCAAAATGTTTAAAAAATCTATGAAAAATTTACGGTCAAAGATAGACTTGTTTGAATCTCGAAATTCGAAAAGTGCCACATAAAATGGGACGGAGGGAGTAAATTAACAGTCCGGAAAAACAGCACTTTTAGTCCATGTGTTAAGGCTATATTCTTATTTTAATCCTTGTGTTATCTACTTTAGCACTATTAACCTTCAATTATATCAAGTGAGTGATTTTAATCCCTCAACTAACAGATCCAAAAAAATTATCAGAGAGTTCACTGCTAAAAGGCACAATTCGGGAATTTAAAAGTTATTGCTTGAGAAATAGAAAACTTTAAAAAAAAAAAAAAGCATAACCTAGTTCTACACAACGAAGAAGTCTCGATCTATTTGGTGTGGATGTGCAATGGAATTGCGTTCTAAAAGTGGTTTGCAATCCACTCCATCAATTACCTTATAGTAGCTCCAAGCCTCCTATATATCCAGATGGAGCTCTAAAAGATAGAGACGATCCCTGTAGAAAGCCACTTTGGCAGATGACAAATAAAAAGTTCAACAGGACCAGTTATTGTAGAAAGGTAACAAGCAAATGTTTTCTTGCTCATTTGGATCTGTTGTAAAAATCTGCTTGTAAAGTGGTTCAAATCCATTCTCTGCCAATGCCTTGGCTGTCAATTACACAAATGTAAGATTATGAAATTCATTAGTAATTATTTTCTAAGGCTCATTTATAACTGCAAGTCTCAATCAAACGATTAAAACGGAAAAGTAGCTTTGAAAACTACACATATATCTTGCCATTTGGACATGGATAGTAGCGATCCGGAGATCAATTCATTTAGTCGATTAAAAAGGGATGATAAATTTACTTTCTTTGAATTGTTTGAGTAACTTAGAAATGGGCAAAAGGTGCAGCAATACTTTAATAAAAAAAATCCCCATTTATGAATAGAAAAACCTCGCTCAAAATTATGAAAGATCGAGAAGAGACAACGAGAGTTAAATAAATAAAAGCAGCAACATACCATTGTAGATACATAAATTGTATTGGATCAAATTCATACAAAATTTGAATTAAATCCATGTTCATTTGGGCTGAATGATTAATTTGGGCTTCACAAATAAATAAGTCCATCTTATTAAATTCAAATCCAAGGTCCATTTCACCTTGAAGCCCAAACTCATGCCACGTGTCACGGTGACTAGGCATCCAAGACCAACAAGGTGACGCCATGTGTCCAAATGAGGTGGTAGTCCCAGTCAAATGCAAGAACCAATCACAATCCGCCAAGTGTCAAAATGACATCCTTTGGCCAATTACAAGCAACCTTGTCCACCCCCTACAACTATAAATAGGGGATATACATGACATTCAAAAAAAAAAAAAAAAACTCTTCAACAAGCATTCTGCAATTGGAGGAAGCTACACCATCAACTACATAGCTCTTCGAAGGAGTCATCAACGGAGTTCTTCCCGGAGATCGACTTGAAACGACGAAGCGCTTTCCGACATTCCCGGAGATTGACAACATCTCAAGGAGGTCTGCATCATCCAACATTTCGAGAAATACGCTACTGAAGGCCCTCGAATCTTGGAGAATCTTAGGAGAGAGAATCAAGAGAACAACGGAATTGTACTCACAACGATTCATCAATAAAAATAACATTTTTCTTTTATTTATTTTGCTTGCAGTTGATTTTTAGCGCCTACGAAAATTTGTTGCGAACAAATTTGGCACACCCAGTGGGACCGATTCTGCTCTTCATCTCTTTCTCTTACAAATCAGAAACTACAAAGGCAACTACTGCAATGGCCTTCAGAAAGAGTAGTGATTTTTCATACAAGGACTCTACTGATGTCGTGTCTGCTGATCTCAGTCATGTTGGCCCGATTACTCGGCGTAAGTTCAAGAACAGTGGACTAGATGGATCTGAATACTTCACTTCTTTGGAGGCGATGAAAAATAACAACTCTCATACGATGGTCGTAAGTGCAACACCTAGGGGCAATCTTGCGTCTGTGTTCTTTGGAGAAATTTCTCAAATTGGCTCCAACTTTGGTGAATCTGAAGATTCAATGGATTATCCAACTTCAATGAATGTCAATGCTTTGATGGCTGACTCAACTGACATGGATGAGAAGTTTGCGATGATGGAGCAAACCATTGAGGCCTTGAAGAAATCCGTTGATGACAAAAATCTTCATATTGCTCAACTTATGAATAAGTTGGAGGCCTTCACACCTGGAGAGTCAAGTCATGTCCCCACTTGTCCATCTAGTTTTGATCAACGAAACAAGGACGTTGAGGAATCTCTAGCAAAGTCAAAATTTCAAAAGGAGAAACAATCTGCTTCAGTTGCTGCACTATTTGTCCAACAGTTGCAAGACATGATAACAAACACTATCAGGGCTCAATATGGCGAAACACCACAAAGTTCTTTGTATTACTCCAAGCCATATACCAGACGGATTGATTGTCTATCAATGCCAACAAACTATCAACCACCAAAACTACAACAATTTGATGGCAAGGGGAACCCGAGGCAACATATCGCTCACTTTGTTGAAACTTGTAGCAATGCTGGAACGCATGGTGACCTTTTGGTAAA
>JAJOOE010000355.1:0-55469 GCA_036250405.1 Solanum raphanifolium | reverse complement strand
TAAGGGGTGCATTATAATATTTGAAATTAATTCCTTTTAAGCAACCAACTATAAATTTTGAACTATGGTTATTAATTAACAAACTTCCAATAATTTCATAAGTGGCTAAGTGGAGGCAAAATATGGAGTTATGACTATAAGTATAAAGAGCATCTAATACATTTCTAGATTCTGAAATACATCTCAAGTCTTCGAAAGAAAATTAAATATTGTAAATTATATACGGAGACCAATAGAAATACAGAAAGCAGGATCTCACCACAACTCTAAAAGGGAAGAACCCACTACATGCAATCAACCGCTACGAGGATTACCATGACTAGGATAGGCATCCAAAGGATAACATAAGTAGGGGTGAATACAATACACATGTACTCACTAGGTTAGACAAACTGAGTATAAACAACTAATCAGACTTAAAAATAAATTATGAAACGCTTTCACCTGCACGTAGAAAAGTTCCACTCCGGCATCGGTGCAGCCAATTTATATAAAAATGGCGCAAATAAAGTAAACACAAAAGAATACTATTAAACAATTCACACAACATAACAAAGTTCGACAATGCAATGTAATGAATGATAAACGATGTGGTGGGATCAAGGTCGTACACCCGAGATTGCATCTTAATTAATGAGCAGCCAGGGCCAGGATATGCCACATCTGAGTTGGTTACAAAACCAACTGAGGAGAGAGAGAAGCATAAAAGAATTTCTGGTATTTTTCCTCCTCTTCCTCGATTCTCTTACTCTCTCATCTCTTTCTCCTCCCTTCTTTTCTAAATTTGATCTTCTCATCTCTTGTTCTTCTACAGATTCAAACTCAACCATGGATGCCAACTTATATTAGTAGCTTAGTTTAATTCAATATTTGATTATCTTTTATTCTATATCCATATTTCAGTCAATTATAAATTGAGCAAATTGTCCCAGAAACAAGTTGGTTATCTTTTTGTTGTAATTCTACTTCATATCTCAATCGAGGTGATTACCGTTGGTATCACAATCTTGGATTCATGTGACATGTGTGGTAAAAATGGTAGAGAGTACGCTTTTCAAGTTGATAGATTACAAACTTGTTTGACATAATGATGTTCTGAATGATTTCTGCACTAATCAACAGGAGGTTCGAGACACTCAGACATGAATTCAAGGTACCTTTGAGATGATTCTTGATCAACTTATAGAACTGGAGAGAGTTCCTAATAGGGCACAAGGTGACCAACAACTAGGAGGTGGACTACTTCCCATTACAGTGCAAGATCCTAGACAGAACAGGCTACAAGCAGTTCCAATTCCACCCCTTAAGTGGGAACTTCCTGGGCTCGAAGGGAATGAACCCAAGGTCTGGGTTCGAAAATGTGAAAGGTACTTTAATCATTATAGAACACTGGACATACAGAAAGTGGTAGTTGCTGCACTTTATTTAAATGGCTTAGCTGAGTCTTCGATTCATTCCCAAATTTTAAGTCGAGGGATTATTAACTGGTAGAGTTTAAAGAGGAATTAATCAGTAGATTTGATGATGAAATGGAGGAAATTGTGGAAGAGTTTAATAACCTTAGACAGACAGGTACTGTTGATGAATTTCTAGGGAAGTTTGAGGATCTGAAGGCTCAAATACTTCTGAGAAATCCTCAGCTAAATGAATCTCACTTACTGTCTAGCTTTTTGGGTGCATTGAAGGAAAAGATTAAATTTGCAGTTAAAATGTTCAAACCACCTACTTTGAAATTGGCCATTGAAAAGTCCCGAATGCAAGAGAAAGCCATAGAGGATGCCTAGAAGCGCACCAAAGATTAGTAAAAGCTTGTGCACAATGGGGGAAGATCTTCCTATGCTAGCACCCCTATTACTACCAACAGACCCCTCGCCTTCAAGCTTATCCCAAAGGTCTATGAATATAGGAAAAGCAACATACTATGTTTTAGGTGTGGTGAGCAATATAGTCCTGTACATCAGTGTAAGAAGCAACACTTGAATTGCTTAGTTGGAGAGGCTGAGACTCAGAATCTGCTTCCAGAGGTGGTGGAAGATCCCTCATACCCTGACATGATTATTGATGAAAAGGTGGAGCAAGAGATACAAGAGGATGTGTTCTTGAATTCCTTGTTAGGAAGTAATCTAGGGGTTAATACTATTTTGGTTGGTAGAACTGATGTTACTGCAACATTTTGGAAACGAGTCCAAAGTTTGCATGGCACTCCTAATTCCATAGTTACTGACAGGGATAGAGTCTTCTTGAGCAATTTTTGGCAAGCTTTTGGGCACTCAATTACATTACAAAACAACTTATCAACATCAAAGTGATGGGAAACTGAGAGGGTGAACAAGTGTGTAGAAAACTATCTAAGATGCATGAATGCGAGTAGACTTATTCACCAGGAGCATTGGCTTTATGCTACAGAATGGTGGTATAACACAAATTTCCACACTAGTCTGAATTCTCCACATTTCAAAGCTTTGTATGGCTTCACTCCTCCTCACTTACCACTAGGACCATTGTTAGAAACTAATGTTCCAGCAGCTGCAGATACTATATTAAAAAGGCAACAAATGCGCTTTTGAGATATATAAGAGAAGAATATTATTGAATTATTGTCTCTAAATTATTACATAGAGACCATATTTATAGACACTACAATAGACTCCTTTTCCAACTAAGACACTGCAATACATTCCTATTCTAAGAAGGATTGTATATACCTACTACTATTCCAACACTCCCCTCAGCTAGTGCATAAAAGTCATATGTATCTAGCTTATTACAAATGTGATTGATATGAGGACCAATGAGGATCTTGGTGAGATATCTTCAAGTTGATCACTCGACTTCATAAAATGGAAAGTCAATCTCAATGTGCTTAGCCTTCTTATGAAATACTTGATTGATGCATAATGCTAGCCAATCTCAATGTGTTTGGTCTTCTTATGAAATACTGAATTTGATGCATAACGTTGATAAAACATAGAGTGATAAAATACAGTGTTGAACTTCCTAAACAAAGCTTGCAAAGATTGTTTCTTACCATAGAGTTACTTACGTAATCGACACACGAGGCTACTAAACTCCCTATAAGCAAATATATTAGGTGGCTGCTCCATATAGACTTCTTCACAATGCAATGGTTGCCGGAAAATGCTCAAAATCTTTTATAAAGTATATGGATCTTGTTGGAATCAATAGATGAGTCGATATTAAACAAGAAAGTCACTGGAAAAAAACTGGCTGGAATATGCTCATATGCCAAAGTATTAAATTTGATGGCTAAAAGTGGTCACAATCTAACAAATAATATTATATGTGTAGGGTCGGAATGATGACATGACCCAATTGGAAAATAGAAGTTATATAGGAATGCTCGTATTGATGGCACGATCCTATTGAAAAAGAGAAATAATATGGGTAGTGTCGGAATGATGACACAATCCTACTGAAAAAGAGAAATTATATCGGTAGGATCGGAATGATGGAACAACCCTATACAAATCAGATTTGAGGAGTCACCGAAAAAACTAATGGAATTACGCAAATCAAATATGAGGATTTACCGAAAAGATACATGGTGGTATGAAACTCAGATATGAGAAAGTAATTAAGAAAAAATCCACGGTACTATGCAAATTAAATATGAAAAGTAGTTCGGAGAGATGAATAGTTCTATACAAATAATATATGCAAAAGAATAGTCACTCAAAGGATGTCACAGTTCTACACAAATTGAATATGAAAAAGTAGTCACCGGAAGGATGGCACGGTACTACACATATACAATATGAAAAAATAGTCACCGAAATCATGGCATAGTACTACACAAATTAGGTATGAGATAACAGTCACTGGAAAGATACACGTTGATCCAACTTTTGATAACATAATCACTGGCCAGACGGGCGACATATATAGGAATAGCCGCCCACGGGCAGCGGAAGCTCTTTGGTTGTTTACCTCGATTGTAGAGACTCCGATACCATGTGAGAAATATAAGAGAAGAATATTATTAAATTGTTGTCTCTACATTATTACATAGAGACCCTATTTATAGACTCTACAATAGACACATTTGCTAACTAAGACATTGCAATCGATCCTTTTCTTAGTAAGACACTATATACTATTCCTATTACTTTTACTATTTTAAGTCCTATTCTAAGTTGGATTGTATATACATATTACTATTCTAACAACGCCAATTGTTGAAGGATAATTTGGCTAAGTCTCCATAACGAATGAGATACTACGCTGATCAAAGAAAATCTGATCGAGAGTTTCAGGTTGGGGACCTAGTCTATCTCAAATTACAACTCTATGGGTAGTCTTTTGTTTCCTTAAGGAGAAATTTGAAATTGTTCTCCACGCACTATGGGCCTTTCAGAGTTCTTGCTAGAGTGGGATTAGTGGTTTATAAACTGGACTTGCTATACAACTCAAGAGTACATCCGGTTTTCCATGTGTCCCTTTTGAAAAGGAAGATGGGGAATCACTTAGTATCTCAAACTACATTGCCAACAATTTCTAAAGATGGGCAATTTTTGGTTCAACCAGTGGCCATTCTACAAAGCTGATGATCAAACAGAAAAATGTGGTTATGGCTAAAGTTTTGGTACATGGGTCTAACTTTCCTTTTGAAGATGCTATATGGGATTATTATCAGTTCCTCAAAACCAAGCTTCTTGGTTTTGATACACATCCTTGAGGCCAAGGATGTTTTGAAAGGGAAGGGTATGTATTGACCCTAAGTAGTGTAGACTAAATAATGAATTGGGGAAGTGTGGGTTCAAAGTCGATATTCCGGAAGAAAGTAAACATTATCTACATCCTATTTGTATGACAAATATTGCATCTTAATTAATGAGCAACATGTAACACCTCAAAAATTTGAACTAGGATTGAGCAAGAGAGAAAGGCAAACCACGGAGGGGTCCACATGACGTGGAGAAGACCACGACCCCTCACCCCGCTCGTGGATTTGTACCAGTCAAGGTGAGGGAACACGAAAGCCTAGACAGTCCATGGAGCTTCACACGGATCATGAGGCCATCCTTGAAAAGGGGCACAGAACCCCCTAACCCAGTGAAGGACCACATACTACTAAATGGTCTGTGAAGCTTCACACGAACTGTGAGGTCATCCATGAAAAGAGGCACAGAACCTCCAAGCCACTATGAAGAACCACGGTTACCTAGATGGTATGTAGAGCTTCACACGGACCGTGAAGTCGTCCATGAAATAGACTTATCTAGTTTTGAGTTTTAGGTCATCTTCAAACTATCATATCTCCCAGAACAAAATGAATTAGGTGGCCCATGAAATATCCAATTAATTATCTTTGAGTTATCTTTCCAACGTCACTAAGTTTGCCTAATTCAGAGCCTGAAGTTAAAGGTTATACTTGTTTTAGTGAAGCCCAGTCGGGCAAGGCAAACATCAGGACCCACTGGACAAACTGTGATGCTTTCAAACTTCGTCGGCTTTTAAGTCAAGGTCATATTGGTCTTTTCTACTATGTGTTTGGCACCTAAACTACGTCGTTTCGTGCTTAAACTACATCGTTTTACTCAGTCTAAGCTTAGTAATCTTGTCAGAAACTACCTAAAACCCTCATTCTCCTAAACTCATCTAACTTAGAAAGAAAAGAGGAGAAAGAGGCGGCAGTTTCTCGTAAGAACAAGCAGAGGTCTTCTTCAAGTTCAGCCCCAAAATCTTAAGGATTTTTCCATAGTTTTCATCACAAAATCTTAAGGATTTTTCCATAGTTTTCATCACAAGTATGTGGGATTTCACTAGTGGGTTTCTTTCACCCATTAGGTCATTGAATTTAGTAAATTCTTCAATTTCTCCATAAATTGCTCAGACCTACGATTCCTATATCTTAGGGATCCATTGTAATTAAGCTACTATAGTCTCTTTAATGTTATTTACATGTTTTCTTAGAGAATTAGTGTAGTCCCATGTATAGAACTCAGAACCCTAGCTTATGTTGATTATCAGTGTTTCATAAAGTATACTTTCTAGGCAGATCAATTAGAAAATCATGCTTCAGAATTCGAATGCCATATCTTGCAGTATATGTATGTTGCATTCTCAGATGATTATCAGTATTTTGAGCTACTCAGTATTCTAATTGCATTTTCATGTTAAATTCAGTTGGGAGTAGAGTTAGCACCATGTTGGACTAGGTTTAACATACCTAACAGTCCCATAACGACATGCCAACTTAGGTTTGTAAGTTCCCTTTGTTGGGTACCAGTTTTAGTGATCATGCCACAGTCATGCTTTTATACCTCAACAAGGTATATTGGGTCTATAACACCTCGGAAATTAGAAGTCTAGAAAGGGAGCCTAGTTGAAGGTCACCAAACCATGACTGAGCCATGGAGCCCCAGACGGGCCGTGTAGGGAACCATGGCTCATGGTGGTACTCGTGGTTGCCTTCCGGTGTTTGGCCAAGAGTGACTTCCCTCCCATGAGCACTTATACGGCTTGTGGTGAGCCACACGACCCGTAGTGGTAGCCGTAAAAGGGAGGCAGAACCCACCTCTAGGCTAGCCTCCTCCCATGAGCCCCTAGACGACTCGTGAAGGGCCAGACGACCCGTGTAGGTGGGTGTGTGGGGGGGGGGAGGACTGTCACACCCCTTTTTCGCGCGGATAGGTAAGGGTTTTTCCAATTTAAGTGACGTTATTAATTTAGGGATTATTTTATTGTTTCAGAGTCACCACTTGGAATTGAGTTATGGTGTTCCAAGCCACCTTTTGTTTAATCCTTAATCAAAAGGAAATGACTCTTTGTATGGTCTGCAAACTAGAACTTCAGGTAAGGAATTTTGTTGACCGAGGGGAAGATATTAGGCATCCCTCGAGTCCAGTGGTTCTAGCACGGTTGGTTTTATTGACTTATACTTATTTTAACTATTTTCTTTTATATATTTTATATGCTACAGTTTTTCTCATATATTTATTGTTGAACCTTTATTTGGTCTCGACCTAGATACGTAACCGCATTCTTAGTCTTGACATTTAGAGAAATAACTGTCTTCTTTGCATCACACTTAATATTTTTTATCTATAAGTCTCTACATTAAATTAATTTAAGTTAATTATATAATTGGACAAGGTGCGCCATCACATCCTTGAGTTTATTTTAATGTTTCAAAAAAAAAAATGTGTAACTACATTGTTACTCGAAACAAGCTTTTAAAATGAGTCATATATATATCTTAATATTTACCTATTACTAGATAGCTCAAGCATTTTATTAGTGATTAAATTACCTTTTTACTATTTATATTCAAAACACTATTTAAATAATAAAAGTCTAAAATTTTAAACAAATAGAAAGTTATTTCATATTCAAATTTTGATTAGATGCATTTACATTTTTAACATACTTACAAGTTATGACAAAAGACATTAAAAAAAGTGTAACTCTTCATCTCTTAAGTTTTCTAAAATAAACATATTTGACTTTAGATAAATTTGACCCAAAAAAAAAACTATTAGAATACTACTTCAGACATTTTGTTAATTGACAATTTCATACAGTACAAGATGAGAGATAACATATAGAGTAAAGCAAAATGAAAATGTTTCAATATTACTGTGTCAACATTAAACACATATAAAATTTGAGCAACTTTATAACATAGGACTCAAGTCTTGCACAACCATGACATAAAACTAAACAAAAAATAAATAAATTAAGTGTTACCTCTTGTGAAAATTATTTCACTAGAACAAAGGACTATAATAAAGAACCACGAACTTGAAATCACGAAAGAGAACCTCGAACTCAACCTTTATTTATAATTGGAAGAAAAATATAATGTGAGGATGATTTTTCCTTTTTCTTGTTCTGCCCGAATGTTTTTTTTCTCCCTTTTTTCGTGTCTACTAAGTAGTTTTCTTTTTTGGTAGTGTAGGATGTAGCTTTTGTGTTTGTGGAGGTGGGTAGGACATAAAATTATTTTTTTGATCTTGTTTTTCTTCTTCTTCGTATGGGTTGTGTGGTATTGCTGATTGTAGTATGTGTTTTCCTTTTTTTCTTTACATGTGTGTGTTGTAGTATTCTGTATTGTGCGTGTTGTTTTTGTGTTGGGTAGAATATCTTTGTTAGGTGCAGTAATATATGTATATCGGTATAGGGGAGAGGCAATGGGTATGGTGAGTGGACTGGTGATGAGGGTGTGTGGGTGGAAGTGTTGTGGTGTGAAGTGGGGGTATGTGGGTAGTGGAGGAAAAGGGGGTGGTAAGGGGTAGTTTGGGTTATTATTATTTATAAATTAAATATATATAGAAATTAAATTAATTATTTTGAACTAAAAAGTTAAATAACCAATTTGAAAAAGATAACTAAAATAATACTAGCTTATCTATTAATCTAAATTAAAAGAACACATATTTTTCGTAAATTTTCATTTCTTTTTAAATAATTGAAAAATAAAACTTTACCTAAAAATGATTTTTGTTGTTTTCAAATCTTTTAAAATAAAGTTAATAAAATAAGGTAAAAGTCAAAATATTTAATTTAGATTTTTATAAAATATTTGAGCTCTAAAAATGGTGTAAAACTTAAGTTCAGTAAAAAATTACGTGTCTACAAGGACTTGCCTAGCCACTGGTCTAGGGACCACGAGTGTTGAAACAACTCGTGGACCCCTAGACGGCTCGTGAATACCTCCATCTTGGGGCTCGCGTGAGCTGTAAGTCAGGGTCAGTTGGGTCTTTTTCTAATTTTTTTTTATTTTGATACTACGTCAGTTTACCCTTGCCTAGAAACCCATATAAAATTGATTTCAACCCCAAATTCAACCCATTGAAGTTATTCTCTCAAATTTACTAAGAACAAGTCTTCCTTCCAAATATTTCTCTTTCTAGAAAAGCTTGAAGAAGAAGGATTCAACCTAGGGTTTCAAGTCAAGTTTCCAATTCCACCATTGAAGTTAATTAGTTTTCATCCATGGATTCCTTCCATTCATGGAGTTCCCAAATTCTCCTATTTCAAAAGATAGAATTTTCCAATTGAGTTAGGGTTTTCTTCTATGATGCGGATTCTCTTGATTATTAATTCAATTGATGGATTGATGATCTTTTATGAATGAACTGAGTTAATATCATTTTTTATGATGGTCCCCCATGACCTCATGTAATTTCCATGGTTTTTCCAAGTTATGATCATATAATGTGGGTTTTGGATTATGACGGAAGATTTTATGAAATCATGCATGAATAGATAGAATTACATGAATTTATGATGAATTTCCATGAACCCATGTCTAACCTATGTTTTCTAGCTATTGATGCATGAAAGTGGGTTTTGAACTATGAAAGGTGAATTATGGAATTATGCATGTTCTTATGAAATGATGTAAATATTTTAAGGATGCTTTGAGAGGGAAGTATCAATGACGATGTTGTTTTTGTGTTTTTGAAAGGATTTCTCATACACACAACAAAACATGATTGTGAAAGGTCTTTCTAACCTAAAATGAACCAATGCTAAGAAGTTATTCTAATGATGAGGCAAAAGGCGATTACCCATGCTCTCTGATTGAAGGACAATAGGCGATTACCTATGTCATATGATATAAGGACAAGATTTGATTACCCATTTCATAAGATGTAAGGACAAGAGGCTATTACCCATGTTCCTATAATAGCTAATATGAATATGAAAAACAACTATTCCGTGGAAGTTAATCTTAGAACCGAGTGGACAAGTGGTGATTACCCATGTCTCGTAACTATGTGCTAAGATAGGATTGTCTAGATAGACATTAACTAGTGGATCCACATAATCTAGAAGTTCATGTTCCTTACCGTGGCAAGTAGGACAACTCTTTTTGGTGTGGGAGACACCGGATTCCATGATGATAGCTCTTATGGTCTTATATGTCGGTTAAGGCTACATCCCACAAGCAAGTTATGATGAACTAAGGTTACTTCAAGGAAGTATCTCATGCATGGTTAAGATGATGAGTATGTGCATTGACCATGTTTTATGACTCATGTTTTCTAACCCTCCTATCTCAAGTTTTAGCTTGAGCGGACATTCTTTATTTTTAGTTTTGCTTACTTTGTATTTTGGACATGATGTATGGGCTAGGTCCAATTTTATTCTTATGTACTAGATGGCTATGAGACTAATGTTATAGACTTCCGCTTTACTTTTATAACACTTTGATATGTTGAAATTGTGTTTCGAATCTCTTTGTCTATTTCTTATGTTATGAATACTAAGTGGCTTGTATGAGGCCTCTCGTAGTCCTATATGCCATGTTACGCCTAGGGGATACCCTGGGTCGTGTTAATCTTGGTAATCAGAGTACAAGGTTTAGAAAGGTCCTATGAAGTCTCATAAGCAACGTCGAGTAGAGTCTTGTTCATGAGTGTGAAGCGAGCTACACTTATGAATGACATGCTACAAGATGTTAGGAAACTCCACTTCTTTCATTACAATAAAGTCATGCGGTAGAGTTTAACTCTATAAGGTCTCTCTCCTAATCCTTATCCGATGCCCTACAATAGATGGCTACTCGAAGAGCTTATGCTAAAAGGAATGTTAGGGAGAATGTTGAACAAGAAACTTCTCCTCAAGCTCCTCAAGTTCCGGTTGATCCTTTTGTCCATCAAGTGACTAATTCAGAGTTTAGGGCTACTTTTCAATTGTTGGCCCAAGTAGTGACAACCCAAGACAATAGAGAGGTTGCGGTTCCCATGAACCCAAATGTGGGTACGGCAGAATCTCGAGTAAGGGACTTCACTAGAATGAATCTTCCAGAGTTTCATGGTTCTAAGGTTGAGGAAGATCCTCAAGAGTTTATTGTTTAGGTTTACAAGGTGTTTATGATTTTGGGAGTGATGCCAGTGGAAAAGGCGGAGTTGGTCGCTTATCAACTTAATGGTGTTGCTAAAATTTTGTTTAACAAATGGAGAGAAGGGAGATCGGAAGATGCAAGTCCTCTCGATTGGGAAAGGTTCAAAGTTTATTTCCTTAATAGGTTATTTCCCCTTGAGATGAGGGTGGCAAAGGTGCTTGAGTTTATCAACCTTCTTCAAGGAAGTATGAGTGTGAAGGAATATGCTTTGAAGTTCTCACAATTGTCTCGATATACTCCTACCATAATTGCCAACCCTAGGGCAAGGATGAGAAAGTTTATTTCAGGTGTGTTCGAAATGGCGGTTAAGGAATCTTGTACCACCATGCTTGTTAGTGATATGGATATCTCTTGTCTCATGGTTCATGCTCGACAAATTAAAGAGGAGAAACTTAAGGAAAACTCTAGGGAGACAAAGAGGGCTAAAAACGGTGAATGTAATTTCTCACATGCAAGGTCTGATGGGCATGCTCATTCTAAGTTCCGAAAAAGGTTTTTCGGTCACGGTTCCTCCAATGCTCCTTCTAGGTTCAACAAAGAGAGGGTGTCTAACCCTAAGCCTCAAGGAGGAAATTGTAGTGGGTCCTTATTGGCTATTTGTGCTAAGTGTGGAATGAAGCACGAGGGTAAGTGCCCAACATATTATAATACTTGTTTTGGTTGTGGTTAGATGGACCACAAGATAAGAGATTGTCCTCCAGTTGCTAAGAATGAAGGAGATAATTGCTTAAGGGCGCAACCTAATCCTTCATCCGGTCAAAGTGGTTTGGGCTCAAATGCTTCCAAGAAAAACAAATTTTATGCACTTCAGACTCGTCATGAGAAAGAGGGTTCTCCCGATGTGGTTACTGGTATGTTGAAAGTATTTCATTGATGTTTATGCTTTACTCGACCCCGGTGGTACGTTGTCTTTTGTGACGCCATATGTGGCTATGAGGTTTGATATTCTTCCAAATGTGTTGTTAGACCCTTTTCTGTCTCTACTTCTGTTGGTGATTCTATAATGGCTAAGAGGGTCTATAGAATGTGTCCCATCTCCTTTTCCCATAGAGTCACTCTTATTGATTTTGTAGAGCTTGATAATCTAGATTTTGATGTTATCCTTGTTATGGATTGGCTGCACTCATGTTATGCTTCTATTGATTGTAGAACTCGTGTAGTCAAGTTTAAGTTCTTGAATGAGCCTGTCCTAGACTGAAAAGGGGAAAATTCTATGCCTCGGGGTCAGTTTGTCTCTTGTCTTAAAACTAGAAAGATGACCGCTAAGGGTGCCATCTACCATATAGTTAGGGTGAGGGATGTAGATTCTGAAACCCCTACTCTTGAGTTGGTCCCCATAGTTAAAGAGTTTCTTGAAGTGTTCCCAGATTATTTACTCGGTATTCCTCTCGAAAAGGAAATAGACTTCGGTAATGACCTTTTCCCAAATATGTAGCCTATTTCTATTCCTCCTTACCAAATGGCTCCGGCAGAACTAAAGGATTTGAAAGAAAAATTGAAAGATTTTTTTGGATAAGGGTTATCTCTGACCGAGTATCTCTCCATGGGGTGCTCCAATTTTTTTCTTTAGAAAGAAAGATGATTCGCTTCGTATGTGTATTGACTATCGGTAGTTCAACAAGGTTACTATTAAGAATAAGTATTCTCTCTCAAGGATAGATAATTTGTTTGACCAACTTCAAGGAGCGAGTTATTTTTCCAAGATTGACTTTCAGTTGGGTTATAAAAAATTAAGGATGAAAGAAGATTACATTCCGAAGATGGCTTTTCGAACTCTGTATGGTCATTATGAGTTTTTGGTGATGTCTTTTGGTTTGACTAATGCCTTGGTAAAATTTATGGATGTGATGAATAGGGTATTTAAACAATACCCTATTTGCAAAGTTTGTGTTTGTGATTGTGTTCATCAATAGGATGATCACATCAATCATTTGAGGATCGTGTTGCAAATTCTCAAGGACCAACAACTCTTTGCAAAGTTTAGCAAATGTGAGTTTTTACTAAGGTCATAGATTTTCTTGGTCACATTGTTTCAAGTAACGGTATAGAGGTAGATCATAAAAAGACGGATGCGGTCAAGAGTTGGCCTACACCTTTATGCCCTACGGATATTAGAAGCTTCTTGGGTTTGGCTGGTTACTACAGAAGGTTTGTTGAAAGGTTTTTTCCTATTGCCTCTCTATTGACAACATTGACTAAGAAGAAGGCTAAGTTCATACGGTCCAAAGTTTTTGAAAAGAGTTTTTAGGAATTAAAAGATAGACTTACTTCTATACAAGTGTTGACTTGTTAATTATTATGATGCCTCGAGAAGCAGGACAGGATGTTGATGAGTCCTAGATTTGGACTCATTTAGGGCTTTATTTATATAGATTTAGTGTCCTCAAATGCTTATTTGGTGCCAATAACTGATGTAAAACCCTTGATTTCCAGGTATATGGATTGAGAAACAAAGCTAGGACACTAATTTGCAAAAAGGAACAAAGCTAGTTGAAATAATGAAGAAACACAAGCCTGGTGATCGCCAAGTCCACTTGGCGAGTCGCCGAATGGCCATTTGACCGCTTAAAGTTCTAGAGTGCCAAGCCCTGAGGGAAGAAATCAAGTTGGCGATGGAAAGGAGCAGTCGGCGAGTAGTTTCGCGATGCAGTGCTGGATTGCCCAAAGATACAGATCTCGAGGATGATGAATCCCAAGGCAGAAAGGTGATGAAAGTGACCAAAGGGCGGGTCACCGAGTGGTTCGGCGAGCCCGACTTACTTCACCAAGTGGCCCTTCGCAACATATTTTTAACGACTATAAATACACTTTTGAGCATTTAGTTTAGTATCTTATCTAACATATCTAATATAATAATATCTGAATGGTAGCTGATATTTAGAGAGACAAGTTTTCTCTAGTTTTTCCTAAGCTTTGAAGAATTGAAGTTTTTCACTTTTGAAAAATTGGAAGAGGGTCTTCGAGATTCTTTGAATTGAAACATTGTAAAGACGAAATCAATCTTACCTAGTTGATGGAAACCCAATTTGGTAACAATTTTATATTTTTATAATGTCTAGCTAAAACCCCAATTCTTGGGGTGTGATTATGTGATTATGGGTTGATTTAGTTTATGGGTATTGCTAATTGTTAGTTTAAATGCTATTTAGAAGTGTTTTCAATTATAAATTGTGGTTTAATTTAAGAATTGTAGTTGCAAATGCAGTTCTACCCTTGTGTTTTTTTATTGCTCGAGAGAGAGGTTTTAAAACTAAACTTATTGATTGATGGTCAGTGAGTATTGGGTTGATATGGGTTCAGCTCGAGAGAATGAATACTAAAACCAATCCTACACATTTAGCTAGAGAGAGTGAATGGACTAAGGTGTGGGCTGTTCTGATTTTGCTTGCTTGTTGATGTTCGAGAGAAATCAACTTGATTCGGGGTGAATTGTTCGAGAGAAAGTTTATCTCCTCTATAGTCTTGCTTACTCACTAATATCTAGCTATTTTCTAATAGTTGCAATTACCCATTTGTCTATATTAGCCTATAATCGAATCAAATCCCAAGAACCCGTCTCATTATCGTTATTTCGTATTGTTTGCCATTATTTGTATTTGATAATTCCAAATCAAAACCCCCACACCTTGATTTGAATGATGTCTTTATTCGATATTTTTTATTTCTATGACTGATATGAACACGTTCATACTTTCCAATTGGCTCTCAAACATGTACCACTCCCTGTGGGATTCGACCCCAACTCATTTTAGTTGGGTTATATACTGATTAACGACCGTTGACGCTTATAATTTGATGAAGTGTCTTTGAAACGTTATTAATCAAAATGGTGCTGCTGCCGTGGAGTGGTGTTGATTGAGATTCTTTTTGGTGAAGTTGAATTTTGTTCTTTTTAGTCGTAGTTGAATCTACTTACTATTAGTTTTGGTTTGTGTGTTGCTTGTTGAGAACAGAAGGAATGAGCATGTCTTGTAGCAACGGTAATCAAGTGGACCACCCTCCTTAAAAAATGATGGTTCTTAGGGATAACATCCTAAATTTCATGCAATTGGAGGGTGATACAATCAATGAGTTGTGGGTGAGATTTAACGCACTATTATTGTGGTGTCTAACTCATGGAATCTCGGACAAGATGCTACTGGACTACTTCTATAGAGGTCTTGGTCTTTAAAATAGAGGAGTGGTTGACCAACTTTCTATGGGTTATCTCATACGACTACCCTATGCAATAGCAACCCAACTTCTTAATCACATGACTAAGACCAACAAGGAGACAGAGAAGGACCATGTCTTGGCCACACTGTTGACTCAGCTAGATCTCTTGGCCAGAAAGATCATGGAATTGGAAGTACTGTACCAAAAGAAATATAGATACATTCCCCCTCATGAGCGTATACAGCCCAAGGAGTACGAGGGTGGACAAGTAGAAGAGATACTCTCACTCATTCTCCACAAAGTCGAAGAACACGACAGAGTGTTGAAAGAGATAAAAGTGAATGTCTCAATGTTGAATCATATGAGTGCTTCTCATTCCATATCTATTCAGCTACTGGAGACCCAAATGGGTCATATGTTGTCACGTCTCTACCCCAGACAAATAGGGGGACTTCCTAGTAACACTATGGCAAACCCCAGTAATGAAGTTTGAGTAGGGACTTGTGTCGTGCCACGACGTTAACTAAGGCACTTCTTTGGAGGCAACCCAAATTTTTATTTTCTTTCTTTTTGTTTTAGAAATAATCGTGTCTTGATTGTGCAGGTTGAAGTGTAGAATGTGTTTGAAAAGTGCAGGTTGGCGAGAAAATGGTCCGGTCGGCGACTCGCCGAAGAAGTCAGCAAGCCCGACTTGGACAGCCGTTGGGCTTAAGAAATCAGAAATTAAAGTCTGTAAGACACGGCGGGCCCATGGATGAGTCGGCAAACCGATGAATAGGTCGGTGATCCCGACTTTGTCCGCTGTTTGGACCCCCACATTAACTAGAGGTCCTGTAAAACTCGGTGAGGTAAGTAACCACTCAGCGTGTCGCCGAGTGGTTCGGCGCAGAGAATTAATGTCGCCGACAGGGTAAGAACTAGACGGTTTTTAAAAGGCAAAAGGTTTAAAAGTTCAATCTCTTTCACATTCCCTCACTTTTTAACTTCATACTATCACACCCACACTCTATATTTCCTATATTCTCGCATTTTTTTCCTTTTTTTGTCATTGATCCTGTGTTTGGAGTTGGAAATCTTTGCCGCCTAGCATTTCAAATCATATATTCGGCATTAAAGGTTGGTTTTCCAAACCCCAAAAACTCATAATTAGCGGTTAAACTCATTTGCAATCGTATTGTTCTTGTTGATGTGTGTTGGGCCTCTCTGAGTTTGTTTATGTGTGCTTGTGTACCTAATTTAATTTTGATATCAAGCCTAAATTGCCTAAATGTTGATTTCCCGAATTGCATGCTTTAAAATTGATCGAAATGGTTGGGTTGTACTTAATTGTTGGTGAGTATATTGCAGTGAAGTCTGAGTAACCCAAATAGTGCCAAATGACATGCTTTGCCCAATGATGAAGCATTTGACGTCATTCTTAAGGGCTTAAGTCATCAAATGGCCAATTTTGGCCAAATCGGGGGAAGTCTGAGTACCCCGGTGGCATGGGTCTAGTGGTTCTGAGTCTAATTGAATAAGTGTATATTTTGATTTTGTTTTCGGGGGCTGCGGGGTTGATTTTGGAAGTTGGGGTTGAAAGTGCGCACGTTGGGCAGTTTGGCGAGCTCACCGAACCACGCGGTTTTTCGCCGAATCCCACTTGATCGCCTTTAATTTCATGCTCTTGTTGAAGTTTGGTTCTGTAATTTTTGGCGAGAAGCTTGAGTTCGCCAAGTGCACTCAGCGACTCGCTAAACGTCTTCTTTGATCGCCGTCTCTGCTCCCCTAACTCCTAAAATACACTGTAGTTTTCGATGGGCTAATCTGTGCTCGCCGAATGATGTCGGCGATTTGCCGAAAGTGCCTTCCCATTGCCAATAGACCATTTTCTGAAAAATTTTCAAGCCAATCCTTTCGGTGAGCCTGATTTAGCTCACCAAAGTGATTCAGCGACTCGCCGATCGGTTCAGCGAGTCTATGTGCAATATATTTTCTGCATTTTTTCTAACAGTTTCCAATATGTGTTGCAGATATGGCTAGACAAAAGTAGCTGGTCGATATGTGCTTCCCTGCAAGAGGGAAAAGGGAATTATTATCAATGAGGATACATGTGCATCCCGGTCAAGGGCAACAAAACTTCTTACGACTGGTTGGAAAGGCAAAGGGAAAGGATAGGCACCTGGACCTGCATCACCGAAGGCCAGCTTCGATAGTGAGGGGATGTATGCCACTCACCTCACTACCTCTAAGAGTGAGGGTGAGCACCAAGACCCTCATAATGCAATTTCTGAGCATGAGGATGATGAGCTATTGCCAGTACAGAGAGCGGAGCTGCGTTCCAAGAGGTTGAATGATCCGTCTAGGATCAGGACTTCCCAGGCCACTACTCCTCCTCCTGTTCTAGATCAGTCTGTGGTCCCAGCACCACTGGCATAGGGTCCTCCTCCCCGGTCAATGAATAGACTGAAGACTGAGGGATTGAGGACCATCATCAAGGAAAAAAAGCTGCCTACTGATGGAGTAATAGACAGATACTCAGAGATTATAAGTTGTTTGAGGTACCACAAGTTCCAAATATTCACTTGACCCCATGGCCCCTACATTCCAAATTGGGTCCCAGAATTCTACACTGCCTACGGAGCCCTGGTGCCACAAGGGAAGAAGTAGGCCGCTAAGTTCAAGCCAGTTGATTACGTGATGTCAGAGGCCAGAAGATGAAATGTGACAGCGATGACATCAATGCAGTTTTGGAATACACCAACAACATCTCCGATGATTATCAATACATGATCAATACAAAGTCATTGGAGACTCTGAAGAAGTGGTAGGAGGCAGGGGCTCCAATAAAGAAGAAGGACCTCAATGTAGCAGCGAGGCATCGAGGTACTAGTTTGGCTTTATCAGCAGCACCATAATGCCATCCCAGAATGAGTCTATTCTCCGCCATACGAAGGCAACTTGTCTTGGTTGCATTATTGACAGGCGGATTCTCAACTCGGGTATGATTGTTGGCCAAGAGATGGTCATGAGGACTAGGCAGAGCCAAACTCTCTACCTTTCCCGGTGTTGATCACCGAGTTGTGCAAACGAGCTCGAGTACCCTTTGATGCAAAGAAAGATGTGGAAGTGATTCCCACATCCTGTACCAACATTTAGCGGATAGAGGCTGAGTATTTGAAGGATGAGGCGGAGAAGAAGAAGGCAGCCCCGGTGGACTCCTCCCCGATTGTTGGTACTGACATATTACCCCCAAAGGTAGTAGTGCCTACTCCATCCCCTGGGCCTTCAGGAATATCTAGTGTTGTCCCTTCTGTGACTCCTAGTTCCTCTACAGCTCCCCTGCCACCTAGGCCTTCTGCTGCTGTCTCTCGACCTCTACTCACCCAGGCTGCGATACTATGGATGGGGCAGCTAGCCTATTCTGCTGATAGGCATGCCTCCAGGCTTGAGGCCACCATCCTCGTGATGATTGAGAGGGCACTCGCTGCTGTTGTGACACCTCTTAGTGTGTTCGTTGATGCCTTTGTGATAAGGATAGCGGTGTATGAGCGAGGCCAAGGG
Organism: Solanum raphanifolium; assembly: GCA_036250405.1. Taxonomy (NCBI): domain Eukaryota; kingdom Viridiplantae; phylum Streptophyta; class Magnoliopsida; order Solanales; family Solanaceae; genus Solanum; species Solanum raphanifolium. The sequence continues at coordinate 36,898 of JAJOOE010000355.1, read as the reverse complement.
ACCACTGAGGAGGTGACAACTGAAGTCCACATATATGTCTATGATTTTTGGGACTGTGGAGATCCCCGATATTCCCGCTGATACATATGTGCCTCCGGCTACCACCAGAGATAAGGTTAGAGTTTAGGAGGTAGCTGCTGTAAAGTCTGAGGCGGAGACTCATGAGTAGCAACTTGGTGTTGATGAGGAGGCTACCTATGAGAGCCTCACATGTAGGTGTGTAGTGGTAATATATTGGGTCTGTTGAGGATGATGTCTGAGTAACCCGAATTGTACCAATCGACTGAATTTCCCCAATGATAGAGTGGGTGACGTCATTCTTAAGGGCAAAAGACATTGATTGGTCAATTTTAGACAAATTAAGGGAAGTCATAGTACCCTAGGGTCATTATTGATGTGGTTCTAAGTTTAATTCCATAGAATAGTGCTTAAATTTCATTATCGTGGGTTGCGGCGGTTCGCCAAGTGAACCCTCGATCGCTTTTTGTTCTTCATTTTTTAAGATTTAATTCTGTAACATTCGACGACATGCTTGAGTTCTTCGAATGTCTTTGCGATCGTCCTTTGCCAGCCGTAATTTAATTAAATACTATGCAACTATCGGCGAGCTACGTTTAGGACACCGAATGAGTTCGGCGAATCGCCAAAAGTCCATAGACCTCGCCGACTTGTGCTAATTTCTATGATATCTTGTTCTATAACTTTGGGTGAGCTCGACTTAGCTCACTGAACTGGTCGGCAAGGTTTCCTACAAGTTTTAAACTTTGATATTTTTTGACATGTTTCTAATGTATTGGTTCGTTCTGTGTTGTTTTGCAGATATGGCAAAACCCAAAGTTTTCGGTAGAAACCAACCACCTTGGAAAAAAGAATGGGGTATAGTTATCAATAAGGGTGTCGCTCCCTCATGAGCTATACAATCAAAACTTCTTCCGACAGGGGGAAGAGCACATGGAAAGGCAAGGGTCCTGCGGAGCAATGTCCGGATGAGGATAGCTCTGATAGCATAGGCTTCTACAACACCTACCTTACCAGTTCAAAGTCTAAAGGTGAGTAAAACTTAGGGTCTAGATCACTAGCATCTATATCTGAGTCGGAGGATGATCAAACTCTTGATTAGAGGTAAGATGAGCTACACTCTAAAGAGCTACATGATCCTGCCAGGATACCTGTTATCCTACACCTCCTCCACCTCTAGAATAGAAGGTTGAGAAGTTACCTTAGTGCCCCTGGTACAGGCTCCTCCACCTCAATTGTTGAACAGACTCAAGGATGCCGGGTTGAGGACTATTTTGGAAGAAACTTGGTTGTTTACAAATGGAGTGGTGGAGAGGTATCCCGAAGTGTGGAACACCATCAAGTTCCAAAAGTTTTATAGATTTACACAGCCCCGAGGCTCATGTATACGTTCCTCAATTTGGGAATTTTACACAGAGTATGGGAGGCTTGTTCCAAAGGGGAAGAAGAAGGTTAGCTCATTCACACTGGTTGATCAAATGGTGGTTCGTGGAAATAAGGTGAAATACATCATCACAAAATTAATAAGTTGTTGGTATGTACAATGAACGTGATCCACTTCTTGGTGGATCAGATACAAAGGAAGACCCTTAATGACTGAAAGAAGTGGTTGGCTCTTCAGGTTTTCGACATCACACCGCCATAGATCGACCCATGAGTTCAAATTGAGAAGAAGGATCTGAATATAGCTACATGGTACTGATTTGGGTTTATTAGCAGCACATTGATGCCTTGCGAGAAAGAGCCCATACTTTGGCATCCTAAGGCGACATTGTTGGGATCCATCATTGACCCAGATAGACTGAATCTTAATGAGTTCAAGTTTTGGACCCATTTAGGGCTTTATTTACACTGATTTAGTCTCCTCAAATGCTTATTTTGTGCCAATAAATGATGTAAAATCTTTGATTTCCTGGTATATTGATTGAGGAACAAAGGAAGGACACTAATGTGCAAAAAGGAACAAAGCGAGCTGAAAGAACAAAGAAATGCAAGCCTGGTGATTGCCAAGATCACTTGGCGAGTCACCGAGTGGCCATTTGACCGCCTAAAGTTCCAGTGTGCCAAGCCCTGAAGGATAGAACCAAGTCGGCGAGAGAAAGGAGTAGTTAGCGGATCATCGAGTGGCTCCGCGATGCAGTGTTGGATCGCCTAAAGTTACAGACTCGAAGGATGCTGAAGGCCAAGGCAGACAGACGATGGAATTGACCAAAGGGCGGATCGCCCAGTGGATCGGCAAGCCCGACTTACTACGTCGAGTGGCTCTTCGCATCACATTTTTGGCAACTATAAATATGATTTTGAACATTTAATTTAGAATCAGTTAGCAATTATTATTATTATTGATATTGAACTCTGAGTATTGAGACAAGTTTTCTCCAGTTTGTCCTAAGCTTTGGAGAATTGAAGTTTTTCACTTTTAATAAATTGGAAGTGGGTCTTGGAGATTCTTCGAATTGGGCCATTGTAAGAACAAAATCAAACTTACCCAGTTGATGGAAACTCAATTTGTTAACGATTTTTATCTTTTTATGATGACTAGCTAAAACTCCAATTATTGGGGTGTGATTATGTGATTATGGATGATTTAGTTTATGGGTATTGCTAATTGTTAGCTTAAATGTTGTTTAGAACTAAGTTCAATCATTAATTGTGGTTTAAATTAAGAATTGAAGTAGCAAATGTAGTTCTACCTTTGTGTTTTTGGCTTGCTTGAGAGAGATGTTTTAAAACCAAGATTATTGATTGATGGTCTGTGGGTATTGGGTTGTCATGAGTTCAGCTCGAGAGAGTGAATCCTAAACCTTATTCCACACATTCAGCTCGAGAGAGTGAATGGACTAAAGTGCAGGTTGTTCTTATTTTGCATGCTTGTCAATGTTCGAGAGAAATCGACTTGATTTTGGGTAAATTGTTCGAGAGAAAGTTTACCTCCTCTATAGTCTAGCTTACTCACTAATATCTAGCTATTTTCTAATAGTTGCAATTACCCATGTGTCTATATAAGCCTATAATTGAATCAAATCTCAAGAACCCGTCTCATTATTTTTATTTAGTATTGTTTTCTGCTATTGTAGTTGATAATTGAAACAAAAACCCCCTTAATTGACATTCGTGTCACCCCCTGTTTTGAATTATGTTTTTATTTTATAATGTCTATACCTATGACTGATTTGACCATGTTCACACTTTCCTAGTGAATCTTAAACACGCACCGCTCTCTCTCATTTTAATCGCTCTGACACATATGTTGAATAGTTGCTTTATGCGTTCATCTATCTTTTAGGAGCAGTCGTGTGGTTTTCCCAGAGATCGTCGTGAGTTCTTTGCCAAATTAGGTGGAGTGGGGAAGATTCTAACTACTTTCATCTTCAATCTAGCACCCTTACAAGGTACTATTCCTCATTAAAGAATTTTACAAATTTTCAGGTGAAAAGAAGATAGATGACTGAGAGTCACGGTATTTTGAAAGCGCCGCTTCTAGCCTTTGAGCTTCTTCAAAGAGATGACAGATACAGAGTGGTTACCACTTGTAGGCTCCAATTCCAATATTTTGTATTTTAGCTTCCCTCATTCCTTTTATTAAGCATAATGATGCGAATCAGGCTTGTTGTATTTAGTATACAGCGTCAAGCAGTTCCGCTTTCCCCAATCGATGATGTGCCGAGAAGTACATTGTTGGAACTAGGTTGGAACTTAAGACCATAAACTCTAGATTTTTTTTCGTTACTCTCAGTGGACTACTTATATGAGGATAGGGAAAAGTTGCGTGCAGTTCAAGAGAGATCGACCAAAATCAAAGGGGGGATAGAGCAAGGGCTCCATGCTCAAGGGACGGGCTATTTTACCTAATATGACCCCAACTCATTTAGTTGTATTGATTAGCGATCGTTGACACTTAGAATTGGATGAAGTGTCTTTGAAAAGTTAGATCAAAATGGTGCCGCTGCCGGGGAGTGGTGTTGGTTATGATTCTTTTGGTTAAGTCAAATTTTGTTCTTTTCAGTCATAGTTGAATCTACCTACTTTTAGTTTTTGTTTCTGTGTTGCTGTTTGTAACAAATGAAATGAGTGTCAACGGAAGCAATGGTAGCCAAGTGGGCCACCAAGATGACATCGAAAACCTCAACGATGTCAATGAACCGAATGTTAATGACCCCCATCTAATGGGTTGAATTGGTGCCATTCGCTTGCCTTCAACTGAAGGGACTGCTGGGTTCCACTTTACAAGTACCATGTTGCAGCTCTTGAAATTGAAAGGGTTGTTTGGTGGGTTGGCTCATGAGGATGCCCATGAGCATATCAGAAACTTTGTTGATGTTTGCAGGCCGTTCTCCTTCAAGAACATATCCCAAGAGTTGGTCCGGTTGAGGTTGTTCCCATTTTCTTTAATAGGAGAAGCATGTATGTAGTTGGCTAATTACCAAGAAACTCCATAACTTCGTGGGAGGAGCTTGTCACAGCATTTCAAGTGTGATTTTTCCCTACTTTGAAGATGATGACACTTTGGGACAGCATCCAAAGCTTCAAGCATTTCGAGGGTGAGCTAATTCATGAGACTTGGCTACGATTCAAGAAGTTGGTGCTGCAATGCCTAACTCACGGTTTGCCCGACAATGTTTTGCTGCAATATTTTTACCGAAGCCTTGAATCGGCGAACAAGGGCATAGGTGACCAACTTTCTCCGAGAGGTTTGATGCCACAACCTTATATTATACCAGGTCAGCTTTTGGATGGTATGACCACAATTAATCAAGCTTGGTACACTCGCGAAGATCAGGTCTCCCCTCTCACGTTTAAATTGACCAAGAAGCAGCTTGAGAAAGATTAGGACAGTGACCAAAACATGGCAAAGATCAGTGTTGTGGGTGTTGGGTGTGTTAATCCCGATGAGGCTAAGTTTGAAGCATTGTACAACAAAGAGGTGAACTTCCTAGCCAACCAAGGAGGTGGTATCATTCAAACTACCCGAAGGTTGGAACAAGGATGAAGGCTGGAAAGATCGTGATAGAGAGTGGAGGGATGGTAACCCCACTTGGAAAGAAAGAGACGGGGAGAAGGATAGGTACATTCCTCCCCACGAGCGTCAAAAGCCCAAAGATTTTGAAAGTGGCTGGTCTGAGGATATGCTTTCTCATATTCTCAACAACGTTAAGGGGTCCGATAAAAATTTTAAAGAAATGAAGTAAGATCTATGGACCCTTAGCCAGACGGTTACTTCTCACTCCGTCTCTATCAAACAGTTGGAGACCCAGATGGGTCAGATTTCGTCTCATTTGAACCTGAAACAATATGGGGGATTGCCTAGTGACACTTTGGGCAACCCCAAGAGTGAGGTTTGAGCGAGGACTTGTGTCGTGCCACGACGTTAACTAAGGTGCTGCTTGGGAGGCAACCCAAGTTTTATTTGCTTTCTTTTTGTTTAAAAAATATTTGTGTGTTGATTGGGCACATTAAAGTGTTGAATTTGTTTGAAAAGTGCAAGTTGGCAAGGCAAAAGTCGAGTTAGCGACTCATCGAAGAGGTCAGTGAGCCCGACTTGGACCGCCGTTGGACTAAAGAAATTCTAAAATTGGAGTCTCTAAAACTCGGCAGGCCTAGGAGCAAATTGGCGTGTCACTGATCGGGTCGGCAATCACGACTTTGTCCGCCATTTGGACCCCTACATTAACTGGAAGTCCTGTAAAACTCGGTGAGGTAAGTGCCCACTCGGCGTACATTAACTGGAAGTCCTGTAAAACTCGGCGAGGTAAGTGCCCACTCGACGTGTCGCCGAGTTGGTTTGTGAGCAAAACTAATGTCACCAAAAGGGCGAGAAATGCCGAGTGGGTTGGCGAGAAAAACTAATGTCGCCGAAAGGGCAAGAATTGGATGGTTTTAAAGGCCAAAGGTTTAATAGTTCAAACTATTTCACATTCCCTCACTTTAAACTTTCCAAAATCACACCCGCACTATATTTTTCTATATTTTTGCATTATTACCGCTTGTTAGTTATTCATTGTGTGCTCGGAGATGGAATTCTTTACCGCCTAGCTTTTCAAACTATTTATTCCGCATTAAAGGTTGTTTTCCGAACGCCAAACTTGTATTTATTGGTTTTTACTGAATTGCAATTGTTTTGATCTTAGTGATGTGTGCTTGGCCTCTTTGAATCGTAAATGTGTGCTTGTTTGCCTGTTTTAAATTCGTAGTCTTGCCTATATTGCCAAATTGCTGATTTTTTGAAATTTCATGCTTAAAATTTATCGAATTCTTGTTGGGTTGTGTTTTGTTGTTGTTGGGTCTAGTCGAGTGAAGTCTGAGTAACCCACATTTGTGCCAAATGACGTGGTTTGCCCAATGATGGAGCGGTGTGATGGTACAAATAGCCATGAAGGCCTCTTTTCGAGACACATCGATGGTGGCCTCCAGTGGAGGGAAGGATGGCGATTGATTATTAACCTTTCAAAGACATTTCATCCAATACTAAGTGACAACGATCATTAGTTAGTAATATAACCCAACTAAGTAAGTTGGGGTCGAATCCCAAGGGAGTGGTACTGTCACGCCCCGAGCCTACACCCTGGGTGGGACTGGCACTCGAAAACCATTGCTGGCCCCAAGCGAACCCTTGGCCTGGCTTACTTAACTCAGCGGAAGACTTAACTCATCACATAAACATTTATGAAGAAACTATAATGTCATAAGGGTACATTCAACTGGCCATTTAGGCAAACTCAAGTCTTTAACATAAAAAATGAAAAGTAAAGACAACTGAAATAATTAACTAACTATTTGTCTATGAAGCCCCTAAAACAACTGAGATGGATGTTGGGACAAACCCCACAACATCCTAATGGACTAAACTAGAAAGTAATGAAAATAGATCCTCTGGAATGCAAGGAGGCTCACAGACTGACTATGAACTGCTCACTGGATCAACGGTGCGTTGAAATGCTGATCCTAGTTACCTGTGTCTGCATCATAAGACGATGCAGGCCAACTGGCATCAGTACATTGAATGTATGATTATGCGAGTTGGAATGCTAAAACAACATAGACTTGAAAGGGAATCTGAAAGAAACACTTACCATGGCTCTTCTCAACTCATGAATACTTAACTGAACTCATTTCAATATAAAGCAATTTAAAACAAGTGCAATATAAAGAAAAGTTGTTTAAAAAAATTGATGTTAACTCTTTGTAAATACAAGGATACAACATAACTCTAAAATGTATGTAAAAATACAATACCTGATGTATATAAAAATACAATAACTTCTGTGGGAGTTTCTCTAACCGACAACCATCACATAAGAGCTATTGTGATGATACAACGATCTCCCTCACGCTGCCAGCGCATCCTATACCCGGCCAAAGGTATAGGACCTGAATTAGTAAGTGGATCCACTAGTCTATGCAGAAAGGGTTCATCTAAAATGTATGACCCTTTTCTACCCATGCTACATGGTTTAAGGGGGCTTATAGTTGTATGAACTCTTCCCCATCGGTGCTCAATACTACTCCCAAAAATATATTAGCTCTTTATGTTTTGAAAACATACCTCTTTCTGTGAATTGAGATCAGTGCTCAAAAACTTAGCTCAAAGGCTAACTTGGAAATTTCAGTTTCCCTTCTTTCTTCATTTAGAAAGCGATTACTTTTTCTGAAAACTAACCCGAAGGCTCTTTGGAAATCTCAGTTTCAGTTCTCATTTAAATGTGAAAACATTTTAAATCTCTTTGGGAATACTTAGTCTCCATATACTTTTGAAGAAATGAACTTCAAAATTTACATCCTTACTGAACTCGGAGCTTAAGTCTTAAAACAAAATTAAAACATTTGTGAAACTTGACTCTTGACTTTGACCTTAACTGCTCTTGACTTGACTCTTAATTGATCCTTGAATTGAATTATGGATTCAAGGATTAAGATTTATGACTAGAAAGATCTCATGATGTTTAGGAATGATTCTAGATAGTTAAACATGAGAAAAGACCAAAAATCAATATTTGAAGGTGCATCCGCGACGCGGAGGCATAATTTCATTTTGGTTCCAAAAATGTCTTTTGATGGAGAACACCTCATGTTAGCTCCACGAGGCGAACCTGAGATGCTCGAATCTGGGCACTAGGCGCGCGACGCGCGACCACCCTCTAATTTCGTCCGACGAAATTTCTTCTTCGTTTTCAAATCCCAATTCACCCAAATTCGGTTCTTTTCCTTAAATTACTTTTAGATACAGATACCCAGCAATTGTACCTAAGAACATAACTCGAAACGACCCTATAATGCGCCGTAACGAACTCAGAAACTTCCCAACTCAGTCAAATTCAAGAACAATATATGAACTCAAGAATAAGTATCAAGATCATCAATATTCAAATGCTTTTAGGACGAATCCAAAATAAAATAAATATTCTTGGCACGTGGGAGAACAATCGCAACATTATGAGAGCCTTACATACCTGCTATATGTAAATCCTTGGCGAAACACCTAGTTCCTTGATCGATCTTGATGAATTTGCCTTTTTCTTCTTCTTCTTTTCACTTCTCCTTTCTCCTTAGCCCTAGCGTGAAATCCCAAGTTCTAAAACTGACTAAGTCCTGAATTGACCCATATCAAACTCCTAAAATTGGATTAAAATAATAGGGCAGTGAAAAGACTAAAATACCCCTTATATTTCCGGATTGGACATTTCCTTAAATCCCACAGCCCAACTTCCAAAGGCCATAACTTGCTCATACGAACTCGGAAAGATCATTCCAAGAGCTTTCGAACCATATCTGGAACTACATCTAACTCATCCTGATCTAGGAGTTATGGTCGTTTGAAGTTGACCAAAATCTCACTTTAACTTACTTACAATTTTCCAGATTTCCTTATACTTTCCAAAAATAACTATTTCCAGATTTTAAACTTCCTTCTAGTTCTTTCTAGTTGCGAGATGTTATAATATCTCCCCCTTGGGAACATTCGTTCTCGAATGAGATTTAGTCTTACAAAGCTAAAGGCGTCACATCAAACATACCGATTAAACACAATGCAACTTCAACATGCCAACTAAATATCAATGCTAGGAAAAAGATTAGTACCTTAATTTGGAAATTTTCCAGATCCGTAGAGATTTGGGTATCTCTTCTTCCTTAACTCCTCAAGTAGCTTCCTTAACAAACTGGTTCCTCCAAGGAACTTTGACTGATGCTACCTCTTTTGACCTCAACTTGCCAACTTGGCGATCTAGAATCTGAACAGGAATCTCCTCATAAGATAAGCTATCCTTGATCCCAATATTTTCAGTTGGTATGATCAATGAAGGATTTCCCATACACTTCTTCAACATGGAGACGTGAAATACCGGATGAGCCGCTGCTAACTCTTGTGGTAGCTCCAACTCATAAGCTACGTTGCCAATCCTCTTGGCTATGGGATAAGGTCCAATATACCAGGGACTAAGCTTCCCCTTCTTACCAAACCTCATAATACCCTTCATGGGTGAAACTTTTCAAGTAACCCAATCATCTACCATTGGTATACACAACCTACCTTGATATCTCAATACACCATCTCCCCCTTGTTCATAAGCCTTCACTTTTTGTTTATGAGCATTAGCCTTTAATTCAAACAAGATAGGGTCTTGGTCTTGCCTGCCTTTTACTTCTAACACAAATGATGATTCAACCCTATTTATCACCACTATTCCTCCTTTTGTGGAATCCATTAATCGAACTCCTAATCGTGCAAATCTATGCACATCTTTATGCTAACTCTTTCTTACCTTCCACAAAATGGGCGGTACTACCCATAGACAACCTGTTCAAGGCATCGGCAACAACACTAGTCTTACCTGGGTGGTAAAGAATACTCATATCATAGTCTTTGAGTAACCCTAACCACTCTCTCTGTCTGAGATTAAGCTCATTCTGACAAAACACATACTGAAAACTCTTGTGATCGGTGAATAATTTCACATGACCACCATAAAGATTATGGCGTCATATTTCAAAGCAAATATTACAGCAACCACCTCTAAGACATGGGTTGGGTAATTCTTCTCATGAACTTCTAACTGTCTGGAGGCATAAGCTATAACTTTGTCATTCTTCATTAAGACATAACCCAAACCAACTGCAGATGAATCACAGTACACCACCAAACCTTGAGTACCTTCTAGTAAGGTTAAAACTGGGGTAGTCGTCAACCTCTTTTTCCAATTCCTGAAAGCTTTTCTTAGAAGCTTCAGACCATTGAAATTTAATTGTCTTCTGAGTCAACTTGGTCAAAGGAGACGAAATGGATGAGAACCCTTCTACAAACCTTCTATAATAGCCAATTAAACCCAAGAAACTCCTAATATCAGCTGGAGATATGGGTCTAGGCCAATTCTGCACTGCCTCAATTTTCTGAGTATTAACTTGAATTCCCTCTCCAGACACAATGTGGCCTAAGAATGCCACAGACTCAAGCCAAATTTCACACTTAGAGAATTTAGAATATAGCTCCTTATCTTTCAAAGTCTAAAGAACTATTCTGAGATGGCTAGTATGATTTTCTTCATTCATTGAATAGATTAGTATGTTATCGATGAAGACGATAACAAACATATTTAAATAAGGTTTGAAGACTCTATTCATAAAATCTATGAACGATGATGGTGAATTAGTCAAACCAAAGTACAAGACCAAAACTCATAATGACCATATCGGGTTCTGAAAGCTATCTTTGGAATAAAACATTCCCTTACTCTTAACTGATTATAGCCTGATCTGAGGTCAATTTTCGAGAAACAGGAAGCACCCTGAAGCTGATAAAAAAGATCATGAATCCTTGGAAGAGGATACTTATTCTTGATGGTAACCTTATTCAACTGACGGTAATCTATACACATCCTAAGGGAACCATCTTTCTTTCTCACAAACAAGACCGGAGTTCCCCAAGGTGACACACTTGGTCGAATGAAGCCCTTATCTAAGAGATCCTTTAGCTGCTCTTTCAACTCTGCTGGTGCCATTCTGTATGGAGGAATAGAGATAGGATGAGTATCTGGAAGAAGATCTATACCGAAGTCTATCTCTCTCTCAGGAGGGACTCCGGGAAGATCATCAGGAAAGACTTCTGGAAACTCTTTTACTACTGGAACTGACTGAATAGGAGGTACCTTAACACTTGAGTCATTTACTCGGACTAAGTGATAGACACACCCCTTAGAAACTAACTTCCCTGCCTGAAGGTACGAAATGAAACGACCCCTAGGCACTGCTGAACTGCTTTTCCACTCTAAGATTGGCTCATTTGGAAACTGAAACTTGACAACTCGAGTTCTACAATCAACTGAGGCATAACAGGCATGAATCAAGTCCATACCAAGAATGACATAAAAAATATACCATGTCTAACTCAATTAAATCAGCCATGGTACTCTTCTGATTGATGGAAATGGGACAATCACGATAGACTCTCTCTACTAGAATAGACTCACCAACAGGTATAGAATCACTGAATGGTTCACTAAGTTGCTCAGGTATAACATCAAAGTTCATAGCAACATAAGGAGTTACAAAAGATAAACTCGCTCTTGGGTCTAGCAAAGCATAAATAGTAAAGTCAAAGACTTGGATCATACCAGTGACAACATCTGGCGAATCCTCTTGCAACTGTTGAATGCATAAAGGCGATTTGCTCCTCCGCAGTACCAGAAGTATCTCCTCTAGGTGCAGCCCTGTCTGGTGGAGCAGCTCAAGAGAGTTGCGCCATATTTCCCCTATTACCATTACCTTGCATGTTCTCAGGACAATCCCTCATAAAGTGACCGTTCTGACCACACTTGAAACAACCAATTGAGCCTTCATGACAAATACCTAGGTGGTTCCTACCACACTTAGCTCAGGCAGGGGGCTTACTTCCCCTTTGTGCCATACTACCCTGAGAATAGGCAGGCTTAGCTCTGAAACTATAGGAATTATTATTGTATTCACCTTTATTCTTAGGTGCAGGTGCACTGGAAGATGGTGGAGCAGGTCCCTTTTGTTTCTGTGGGAGGGATGACCAGTTGGCATCACTCTTTTGATGCCTGAACTCGTCCCCTGATGTCTTAGCCCTCTTATTCTTTAACTCTTCTCTATCCTTCAGCTTATCCTCCTCAACTTGTTGTACATGAATCGTAAATCTTGCTAGGTCAATATCCCCTATCAACATAGCTGCCTTGCCTTCATTGCTTGATTGATGAGACAACCCAGCAACATATAAACTCATCCTACTCCTCATGTCAACAACCATCTCCGGAGCATAGCGGGAAAGTTGTATGAACTTCAAACTATACTCATGAACACTCATAGGCTCCGGATTATGGGTGAGAAACTCCCTTATATTTTCCTCTTGCAACTCACGAGGAAAGAAACACCCCATAAGAGCACTCTCAAACACAACCCAACTCACTACTAGCGCATCATCAACCCTATTCTTTTTCCGTTTGTCTAACCAGATTCTAGCGACACCCTTCATTTGGTATGCAGCTAGTTCCACCCTCTCCGCATCAGCAACATGCATCACATCAAATAACCTTTTCAGCTCTTCAATGAAGTTCTCCGGATCCTTAATGACACTTGAACCTGTGAAGCTTGGTGGGTTCATCCTTAAAAGCTCACGGATCCTTGAAGTATCAACCACTTCTTGTCGATTATCTCTCTACCCAACATGATAGGTCGCAACTTGACTTAACATCTGGATAGCTTCATAGAAATCAGCATGGTTGATCTCTTCTTGGTTTTGCAATTCTAGGGCATTTGGTAACTCTTGTTCCTCAACACTCCTCAAAGTTGGATGACCTCTGACTGCTCTTTGTGGAGGCATGATCCTCTGAAAACACGCACAAGTACGAATTAAAGGGAAACTTTTTAGAGATCAAACTTTAACGCACGAAATGAGTGTGAAAGAAGTGAGAAATTTTCCTAAATGTTGCTGCCTCCTAATTAGAGATGTGGTGCACTTCACACCGATAAATAGGACACTACAGACACGGCTTTATAGAGTCCCTAGGACTCTTCAACTCTGTGCTATGATACCAAGTTTTTCACGCCCCGAGCCTACAAATTGGGCGAAACTGGCACTCGAAGACCATTGCTAGCCCTAAGCGAACCCTTAGCTTGACTTGCTTAACTCAGCGGAAGACTTAACTCATCACTTAAACATTTATGAAGAAACTAGAATATCATAAGGGAACATTCAACTAGCCAATTAAGCAAACTCAAGTCTTTAACATAAGAAATGAAAAGTAAAGACAACTGAAATAACTAACTAATTGTTTGTCTATGAAGCCTCTAAAATAACTGAGATGGATGTTGGGACAAACCCCACAACATCCTAATGTACTAAACTAGAAAGCAATGAAAATAGATCCTCCGGAACGCAAGGAGGCTCACCGACTGACTAAGAACTACTCACTCGATCAACGGTGCGCTGAAATGCCGATCCTAGTTACCTCTGTCTGCATCATACGACGATGCAGGCCAACTGGCATCAGTACATTGAATGTACAAGTATGCGAGTTGAAATGCTAAAACAGCATAGGCTTGAAGGGGAATCTGAAAGAAAGACTTACCTGGGATCTTCTCAACTCATGAATATTTAACTGAACTTATTTTAAGATAAAGCAGCTTAAAACAAGTGCAATATAAAGAAAAGCTATTTAAAAAACATAATGTCAACTCTGTGTATATTCAAGGATACAACATAAATCTAAAATGTATGTAAAGATAAAATAATTGATGTATATAAAAATGCAATAACTTTTTGTGGAGTTCCTTTAACCGACAACCATCACATAAGAGCGATTGTGATGGTGAAGCGATCTCCCTCACGCTGCCAGCGCATCTTATACCCGGCCAAAGGTATATGACATGAATTACTAAGTGGATCCACTAGTCTATGTGGAAAGGGTTCATCTAAAAAGTATGACCCTTTTCTACCCATGATGGCTACATGGTTTAAGGGGGCTTATAGTTGTATGAACTCTTCCCCATCGGTGCTCAATACTACTCCCAAAAATATACTAGCTCTTTATATTTTGAAAACATACTTCTTTCTGTGATTTGAGATTAGTGCTCAAACCTTATCTCAAAGGTTATCTTGGAAATCTCAGTTTCCCTTCTTGCTTCATTTAGAAAGCAATTACTTTTTCTGAAAACTAGCCCGAAGGCTCTTTGGAAATCTCAGTTTCCGTTCTTATTTAAATGTGAAAACATTTTAAATCTCTTTGGGAATACTTAGTCCTCATATACTTTTGAAGAAATGAAATTCAAACTTTACATCCTTACTGAACTAGAAGCTTAATCTTAAAACAAAGTTAAAACATTTGTGAAAGACTTTTGAAAAACTTTGAGAACTCATCTTAACTTGACTCTTGACTTTGACCTTAACTGCTCTTGACTTGACTCTTAACTGATCCTTGAATTGAATTATGGATTCTAGGATTAAGATTTATGACTGGAAAGATCTCAGGATGTTTAGGAATGATTCTAGATAGTTAAATGTGAGAAAAGACCAAAAATCAATATTTGAAGATGGATCCACGACGCGGAGGCATAGTGCAATTTTGAGTCAGAAAACGTCTTTTGAACCGAACACCTCGTGTCAGCTCCGCGACGTGAACCTAAGATGCTCGAATCTGGGAACTAGGCGTGCGATCCCAACATTATAAGAGCCTCACATACATGCTATAAGTAAATCCTTCCCGTAACACCAAGTTCCTTGATCGATCTTAATGAATTTGCCCTTTTCTCCTTCTTCTTTTCTCTTCTCCTTTCTCCTTAAGCCTAGCGTGAAATCCCAAGTTCTAGAACTAACTAATACCTGAATTGACCCATATTAAACTCCTAAAATCGGATTAAAACAATAGGGCAGTGAAAAAACTAAAATACCCCTTATATTTCTGGATTGAACATTTCCTTAAATCCTACAGCCCAAATTCCAAAGGGTATACCTTGCTCATACAAACTTGGAATGGTGCAAATTTAGCGGCGTTGGAAAGATCATTCCAAGAGCTTTCCAACCATATCTGGAACTACACCTAACTCATCCTGAGCTAGGAGTTATGGTCGTTTTAAGTTGACCAAAAACTCACTTTAACTTACTTACAATTTTCCAGATTTCCTTATACTTTCCAAAAATAACTATTTCCAGATTTTAAACTTCCTTCTAGTTCTTTCTAGTTGCGAGATGTTACAGGTACGTATTTGAGAATCAATATAAAAGCATTCATATGCTCAAGTCAATCATAGGTAAAAACATTTACGAATAAAAGCATGGTTCAAGTTTGGGGTGACACAAGTGTCAAATAACAAGGGGATTTGGTTTCAACTATCAGCTACAACAGCAAATAACACGAAAATAACAAATATAGAGACGGGTTCTTGGGATGTGATTGGATTATGGGCTAAGGTAGAAAAATGGTTGATTGGGATTAATAATGAATAGCTATAAATCAGTGAATAAGCTAAACTTTAGTGGGGATAAATTTTCTCTCGAACAATATTACCCGAATCAAATTGGTTTCTCTCGAACATCAATAAGCAGTAATTAAAAACAACCTATGCTTTAGTCTATTCACTCTCTTAAGTTGAATGTGTGGAAAAGAGTTTAGGATTCACTCTCTTGAGTAGAATCCATGACAACCCAATACCCACAGACCATCGAATCAATAATCTTGGTTTTAAAACCGCTCTCTCGAGCATGCAAAAAACACGAAGGTAGAGTTGCATTTGCAACTACAACCCTTCAGATTAATCCACAATTACTGAATGAAATCACTTTTAAATGACATTTACACTATCAGTTAACAATACCCAGCAGCTAAATCAACTGATAATCACATAATCACACCCCAAGAATTGGGATTTTAGCTAGACATCATAAAAAGATAAAAATCGTTACCAAATTGTGTTTCCATCAACTGGGTAGGATTAATTTCGTCTTTACAAAGGTCTAAGATGAAAAATCTTCAACACCCACTTCCAATTTCTCCGAAATAGAAATCTTCAAGTGAGCAAACCTAAGGAAATATTGTCTCCATACTCTCAGTTCGAAACCAATAATTATATTCTAAAACTCTAATATTGAATGATAGATACTAAACTGGATACTAAACTAAGAATTTAAAAATGTATTTATAGTCGTCAAAAATGTGCTACGAAGGACCATTCGGCGCAATAAGTCAGGATCGCTGATCCATTCGGCGATCCGCCCTTTGGTTAATTCCATCGCCTTTCTTCTTTTGCCTTCAGCATATTCAAGTTCTGTAATTTTGGGTGATATAGCACTGCATCGGGGAACCGTTCAGCGACTCACCGACTTTCCCTTTCTATCGTCGACTAGATTTTCTCCTTCAGGGCTTGGCACACTGGAACATTAGGCGAGACCATTGCCATTCAGCGACTTGCCCAATGGATTAGGCGATCCTCAAGCCTTTTTTTCTTCATTCTTTCAGCTGCCTTGTTCCTTTTTGCTCATTAGTGTCCATGCTTTGTTCCTCAATCCAAATACCTGAAGATTAAGGATTTACATCGGTTATTGGCAAAAAATATGCATTTGAGGACACTAAATCTATTAAAATAAAGGCCAAAATGAGTCCAAATCATGGACTCATCAACACCCCTTACTTAAACTTTTGCTAGTCCTCAAGTAAAACTCAAGTTCAGCAGTTCAAAAAGGATGTCTCAAACAGTGCTACACAAGACTGAATCATGAATTCACACAAAAAAACTAAACTTACTCATGCAAGGATCAATTGTGCACTCAGAGATTCAAGTTGTGACTCGCCACTATCAAAGATTCTCAAGTTCACCATACTTGCTTAAAATGCAAGTTCAAGCTCAACAAAGGTACTCAAATACCCTCACACAAAGAATGATTCCATATTCACACACAATGGTTCACAATTTAAAGCTCCAGAATCAAATGCAACGCTCACACTCACAAAGATAAACACACTGCATGATTTCACCCATTGGTTTGCCCTTATTTTCCAATCAACAATTGTTTCAGCTCACTCAAGATCAAAAAGGTCTTTTCAAGGCTTGTAACGGGGCTGAGTGCATAGGTATGGTTATTTAGGCTCAATGGTTGTAATCCTCATGAAATGTGGTGTGAACAATAGTTTCTTTCCTTTTCTTCATCATTTTCATTCGTGCTCACAAGTCACCCCATATTCATCTTCCATGGACTGTTGGATACCCCATTTTCTTTGCACTTTCACAACTTTATTCCACCACTTTTTTATTTTTTCTTCGTTTTCTCTTTTTTTTTATATGGAGGGGTTCCATTTTTCTCAAAATCATGGGTCAAAGGGGACTTTCTTGAACTTCTTGATTTACCTTCTCTTTTCACCACACCCCCAACTTAATTGGCCGAAGTTGGCTATTCACACAAACCACAAATCATGAGGATTATGGGTAATGGATCAAGAAAGGTCACAATTTCATCATAGGGTGTTCAAGCGGAGTTCAAACACTCACAAGGTAGGCCACAAAAGAGGTATTATGTCAATTTGTTTCACACTCTTCAAAGTTGCCTAAGATCATATCATGAGATTGCATCACTTAGTCAACCGGACCAACGGGAAAATTTTAGGTGTCATCACACATTGTTCACGGTAAGCACATCACACAAGGCATTGACACCAATGTCAAACAAGACTCCACACTTTCGCTAGTGTGCAATGTTTATCATAAGAGACTCAATTCGATACTTGGCTAGTCCCAACGAGATGCAAAAAGTTCACATATTGTCTATGAAACTTCATTTGGACTTATCGTAGCCGCGCATACATTTTTGTTCGATTATGAGCACTATTCAAGTCATTGGTATTGATAAAAACCGATACTCAAATTTGCAAAAGAACAACCGCATTCAACACAAACAAGAGGTGGCACAATTGTTTTTTTCGAAATGGTCCAAAAATCATTTACAATTAAAAACACTGAGCCACAAGCTCAATCATCCATAAAAACAGTATAAAACACAATTTTTGCTCAAAAATCCAAATATATACAGAAAACCATAGTCACAAAAGGTGGGTTTCATCCCACCACAAATAAAAATATTTTTCCTCAAATGCAAACAAAATAATATCCACATGTCAAAATAAAGTAAGATAGAGAGGGAGGTAAAGAGGGATCCTTTGTAAACAGTCGATCCATCTGGGCATCAGTATCCGGTGCATCAATCTGAACATGGGCAACAGTGCCCGCAGTCACCTCAGAAGGAACAGCTCCACCGCGCCCATCCATGGATGTCTCTGTCAGCGATGTCTGGATCACCGACTGCATAATCGTCTCCTCAAGATCCGAGAAGTCTCTATATATGCTCTCCTCTCTGATCTATATCAGCTCATCATCGGTGTCTACCTCCAACTCATCAACTACTGCATCATCCCTATGCACATATCCAGTGGTAGCCGGAGGAATTTCTGAAGTCTCAGGAGCGTCCAAATCATTTGCAGCCTCCAGTAGTGAAGTGAAGTCAGTAGACTTTAGATACTTTATCTCCTTCCTCAAATCTGCTACTTCGGCTTTCAAAGTCGGCACCTCGGAGGTCTCCCCCTGCCTGCTCTCACAAGCCTTAACTCTCGTGGTGAGAGTGTCAATAGTAGTCTGGAGGGGGGTCAATGCAGCAATGATGGCACTCTCGATCATCCATGGGATGGATCTCTCAAGTTTGGTGCCCTCACTTCAACTAAATAGGCCAGATGCCCTATCTTTAGGAGCATAGCCTGAGTGATCCTAGTTGGCTTGGCTGATGTAGAGGCACCTGGGGCCTATGAAGAAGAAGAAGGGGCAGAAGTACCTGAAGGCCCGGAGGCCGGAGTAGACAAAGATGCCTCTGCAGGTATCCAATCAACGTCCACCTCCGGGGATGTGTCCACTAGTTCTGCCCTTCTCCTGTCAGCCTTCTCTAAAGTGTACTTGACCTCAATACACCGGATGTCAGTGAAGGAAGAAGCGGTAACCTTAAAATCTCTCGCATCATCCCAGGGTACTCCAGCACGCCAACATAACTCTGTGATCAGGATTGGGAATGGCAAAGAAGTCTGCCTCTTCTTGTCCCTCATGGATATCTCTTGTTCAATGATAAGGCGAAGGTCAATGCACCTTTTGGATATGATAGACCCAAGGCATGCCGCCTTAGGTTGGCAGAGGATAGACTTGTTCTAGGATGGCACAATGGTGTTGATGATAAAGATAAATCAGAATCGGGCAACAATACTCAGGTCTCACTTCTCAATGGGGGCTCCTGCCTCGATCCACCTCAGGGTGGTATTGGAAATCAGAAGTGCCAGCCAGCCCTTTAACTCATCTAGTGACTGAGCGATAGGAAATCGATGGAAGTGGAGGGTGTCCCTCACATCGGAGTACTTTCCCTCAAGGCCTTATGTCGATAGCAACTTCTCCTCAAGGATGGTTCGCAGTCCATCCCATTTCAACCTGTTGAGAAGCCTTGGAGGAGAGATGACTGGTGGCACAGGATCCACAGGAGGTGCCAGAGCTAGCATTGAGTTTGCAGGTGTGGGAGCTGGAAAAACTCTAGCTGAGTCACGACGAGATCTAGCTCGGATCTCAACCCGGTGGGACTATAAGGGTTGGTCATACTTAGGCTCAGATAAAGCAGCATGGGAACCAATAGTCACCCTGTCAGATGTGGGCCTCTTGCCCTTGCCTTTGTTTCCCGGTGGAAGCTCTTGCCTTCCTTTCTTAGGAGGATTTGACCCTGCTTCGTTGATTGTAATACCCCGTGCTCTTTTTCGAGGTGGCATCTTAATGTTGGTCATTACCATGTCTGCAAAAACATCAAGAAAGAGTGATAAACATATCAAGCAAAATTACAAAAAAAAAACAGTTGCAGACAGACTCGCCAAACAATTCAGCGAGTCGCCAAATCACTTTGGCGGGCTAGATCAGGCTGGCTGAAAGGATTGGCTCAAAAATGTCAAAAAAATTTGGCATGTCAGCGATGAAAATACCTTTTGGCGAATTGCCAATAGCATTCGGCGAGCAACGATTTAGCCCGCCGAAAGTTACAGTGCAATTAAGGCTAAGGGGTGCAGACAAAGAGGAATCAAGAAGATTTTCGGCGAGTCACCGAGTGCCTTCGGTGACCTCAAGCTTCTAGCCGAAAGGTGTAGAATCAAACTTCAAGTATAGCATGACATTAAAGGCGAGATGGGGAACTTAGGTGAACCGCCGAGTGGTTCGGCGAGCTCGATCCAACTCGCCAAATGACCCAACGTGCCTAGTTTCAACCCAACTTCTCGAATTCAACCCCGCAACCCCCGAAATCAAAATCAAATCATACACCCTTAATATTAAAGCAAGACCCAATATGCCCATTACCCCGGGATACTCAGACTTCTCCCGGTTTTGCCAAATTAGGCCATTTGATGACTTTTTCCCTTAAGAATGACGTCACCCGCTTTATCATTGGGAAAATTACATCATTTGGAACAACTACACGTTACTTAGACTACACCCGACTAGACCGAACAACATGTAAGAACAACCCAACAAATTCTAACCAATTTTAAGGCATAAAATTACGAGAATTCAACATTATAAACTCTACGGGCAAGATTATCAAATTAAAACAAGCATTCAAACATACTAACACTATCAGAGAGGCCCAACACACTTCACTAAGATAAAATCATTGCAAATGAGTACAAAATTCTATAAATAAACTATGGGTTTGGAAAACCAACCTTTGATGCCGATTAATAAAGATTGAAATGATAGGCGGCAAAGTAATCCACTCTAAACACACAATCAACGACTAAAACACTCTAAAAATGCAAGAAATATAGAAACTAATGTGTGGGTGTGAGTTTGGGAATATTAAAAATTAGGGAAAGTGAAAGAGTTGGAAGTTTAAACCTTTGGCCTTTTAAAAACCGTCAAGTTCTTGCTCGTTCGGCAACATTAATCATACTCGCCGACCCACTTGGTGACACACCGAGTGGTCAGTTACCTGACCGAGTTTTACCGGACCTCTAGTTAATGTGGGGGTCCAAACACCGGACTAGATCACGATCGCCGACCTGGTCGGTGATTTGCCAAGTTGCTCCTGGGCTCACCGAGTTTTACAGACTCCAATTTAAAATTGTCCTGAGTTAAACAATGGTGTAAGTCAGGCTCGCCGACTTCTTCGACGACGCGCCGACTGGACCTTTAGCTCGCCAACCTACACTATTCAACCACTTTCCACATTTTCACCTGCACATTCAACACACCATTATTTAAAAATTAAAAAGAAATAAAATAAAGCTTGGGTGCCTCCCAAGAAGTGTCTTAGTTAATGTCGTGGCACGACGCAACTCCACACTTAAACCTCATTATTGGGGTTAGCCATAGTATCACTAGGAAAACCTCTTGTTGTCTCGGGTTCAAATAAGATGAGATATGACCCATGTGTGTCTCCAACTACTTGATCCATATTGAATAGGAGGTAACGGCCTAGCTAAGGGTCGACACATCTTCTTTCATTTCTTTTAAACTGTTGTCTGATCCCTCAACCTTGTTGATGATACGATAAAACATATCCTCAGACCGACCCCTTTCAGATCCTTTGGCTTTTGGTGCTCATGGGGAGGCATATATCTATCCTTCTCACCATTTTTCCAATTGGGATTTCGGTCCCTCCATTATCGATCATGATCCTTCCAACCTTGATGCCTACTCCAACCTTGGTTACCACCCTGCCTCGGGTAGTTTGAACAATAACCACCACCTTGGTTGGCTAGGAAATTTACCTCTTCATCATACAAGGCCTCAAACTTTGACTCATCCGGATTAGCACACCCGACACCCACGACATTGACTCCTCGAGCACCAGCTCCCATGACATTTTTGGACAAAATGTCAAGTTGTTTCATGATCTTGGCCATGTTTTGGTCCTTCTCCATCTGTTCCTTTGTCAATTTGAACGTGAGAGGGGAGACTGGGTCTTCACAGGTATACCACACCTTGTTTATGGTAGTCATGCCATCTAAGAGCTGAGTTGCTATCACATAAGGTTGCTGCATCAAACCTCTGGAGAAAGTTGGTCAGCAACACCCTTGTTTACTGAGGGAAGGCTCAGGTAAAAATACTGCAGCAACACATTATCAAGCAAGCCATGGGTTGGGCATTGAAGCACCTACTTTATGAATAACAACCAAGTTTCATGAATTGGCTCACCTTCTAGACGCTTGAAGCTCTGAATGTTTTATCGATGAGTCATCATCTTCCAGGGAGGGAAAAATTGCACTTGAAATACAGTGACTAACTGCTCCCACGAAGTGATTGATTCACGTAGAAATTTAGCCAGCCACTTACATGCCTCTCCCATTAACGAGAACGGGAACAACATCAACCGGACCAACTCTTGGGAGATGTTCTTGAAGGAGAATGGTCCGCATACATCCACGAAATTTCTAATATGCGCATGGGGATCTTCATGAGCCAAACCACTGAACAACCCCTTCAATTGCAAGAGTTGCAACATAGTACTTGTGATGTCGAACACCGCATTCCCTTCGGCTGGAAGCAAGCGAATGGCACAATAGCACCTATAAGATGAGGGTCAATAGCATTAGGCTCATTGACATCGTTTAGGTTTTTGATGTCATCGTGATGACCTACTTGGCTGTCATTGTTGTTGTTCACACTCATACTTCCTGTTTCAACACACAAACAAGCAAAACAAAACTAAAATTAAGTAAGTACAACTACGACTAACAAGAACAAAATCCAACCTAACTAAAAATTCTCAAATAACACCACTCCCCAGAAGTGGCGCCATTTTGATTAATAAAATTTCAAAGACACTTCATCCAATACTAAGCGTCAATGATGGTTAGTTAGTAATATAAGCCAACTAAATGAGTTCTGGTCGAATCCCAAGGGAGTGGTACGTATTTGAGAATCAATAAAAAAGCATTAATATTCTCAAGTCAATCATTGGTAAAAACATTTACGAATAAAAGCATGGTTCAAGTTTGGGGTGACACAAGTGTCAAATATCAGGGGGATTTGGTTTCGACTATTAGCTACAACAACGAATAACACGAAAATAATAAATATGGAGATGGGTTCTTGGGATGTGATTGGATTATGGGCTAAGGTAGAAAAATGGGTGATTGCAATTAATAGTGAATAGCTGTAAATTAGTGAATAAGCTAGACTTTAGTAGGGATAAATTTTCTCTCAAACAATTTACCCCAAATTAAATTGGTTTCTCCCGAACACCAATAAGCAGCAAATAAGAACAGCATAGGCTTTAGTCCATTCACTCTCTCGAGCTGAATGTGTGGAAAAGGGTTTAGGATTCACTCTCTCGAGCTGAACCCATGACAACCCAATAGCCACAGACTATCAAATCAAAAATCTTGGTTTTAAAACCTCTCTCTCGAGCAAGCCAAAAACACAAAGGTAGAGTTGCATTTGCAACTACAACCCTTTAGATTAAGCCACAATTACTGAATGAAATCACTTTTAAACAGCATTTACACTATCAATTAACAATACCCAACAGCTAAATCAACCCATAATCATAACTCAAGAATTGAGGTTTTAGCTAGACATCATAAAAAGATAAAAATCGTTACCAAATTGTGTTTCCATTAACTGGGTGGGATTAATTGTCTTTACAAAGGTCTAAAATGAAGAATCTTCAACACCCACTTCCAATTTCTCAGAAATGTAAATCTTCAAGTCTTCGAAGCTAAGGAAATATTGTCTCCATACTCTCAGTTCAAAACTAATAATTTTATTCAAAAACACAGATATTGAATGATAGATACTAAACTGGATACTAAACTAAGAATTTAAAAACGTATTTATAGTCGCCAAAAATGTGCTGCGAAGGACCATTCAGTGCAATAAGTTAGCATCACCGATCCACTCGGTGATCCGCCCTTTGGTCAATTTCATCGCCTTTCTACATTTGCCTTCAGCATCTTCAAGTTCTGTAACTTTGGGCGATATAGCACTTCATCGGGGAACCGTTCGGCAACTCACCGACTGCCCCTTTCTATCGTTAACTTGATTTTCTCTTTCAGGGCTTGGCACACTAGAACATTAGGCGAGACCATGGCCATTCGGTGACTCGCCCAATGGTTTAGGCGATCCTCAGGCCTTCTTTTCTTCGTTCTTTTAGCTGTCTTGTTCCTTTTTGCTAAATAGTGTCCATGCTTTGTTCCTCAATCCAATACTTGAAAATCAAGGATTTACATCAGTTATTGGTACAAAATATGCATTTGAGAACACTAAATTTATTAAAATAAAACCCTAAATGAGTCCAAATCGTGGACTCATCAACGATGAGCAAGGCACTGATGCCCAGATTGAGAGAGTCTTAGATGTGCAGAGTTCACCTCAGGCTTAGCCTTACAAGGAGATCTTGACTCTCTTTCAGTTTTATTTTGAGACTGTTTATTTCTTTTGCATTGAGGACAATGGTTAGTTTTGTTTGGCGGGGTGAGGTATCTTCATACCTACCTATTTTGGGCTGCTTTTGTGAATGATTAGTTTTTGATAGTTTATTCTGAATGCTTACTTTTTTTTATTACTTTTTGTGACTATCAATTTTTGGTTTTTTCTTTGAATGTTGGTTTTTGATCCAAACTTTCACCTCTTGATTTTTTTTTAATGTGGTTGTTCTCTTACATATTTGAGTATCGGATGCGATCAATATCGATGACTTCAATAGTGCTCTTGATCGAACAATATGTTTGTGGAATCCTAATGAGGAAAATTTGAGTTGCATAAGTCATGTGTGAACTTTTAGCATCTCATTGTGACTAGCCGATTGTTGAAATGAATCATGTGATGATCATTGCACTCGAGCTAAATTTGTAGGATCTTGATTTATGATTGTGTTGAATTCCATGTGTGGTGAGATCTTCTTGAAATATGTGTTTGGTAATACCTAGAACTTGCCCTGTTGATCCAGTCGACTAATGTAGGCGAATGATAGAGATGATCTTTGGCACAATATTTTGAGAGTGAACTAAATTACTATTATACCTCTTTGTGACCACCTTGTGAGAGTGTGAACCTAGCTTGACACCATTTGAACCTAACATTTTCTTTGGATGAAACATGAACTCATTTGACCTCTTTTGCCATTACCTAAATCCTTCTTGAAGCATTGGTCCATTTGAATAGCCTACTTAGGCGGGTGTAGTGAAAAATGAGGAAAGTCAAGAAATTTGTGAAAAAATCTGCCCTTGATGGATTGTGTTGAAAAAGATGGAACCCCTCCATAAAAAAAAGAGAAGAAAAGCAAAAAAAATATTAAAAAAGAATATCGCAAAGAACCTTGTGCAATGAATAAAAGAAAATGGGTATGCAATGAATCATGCTTAAAAGAACTTAGGATGGATTGTGAAAATAAAAAAAAAAGTGAAAGGAAAGAAAAAAAAAGGTGAAATGCAAGTCATGCTTCATGAAGGTAGAAGTCACTAAGCCAAAATGATCATACCTTTACCCTCAGCCCTATTACAAGTCTTGAAGGACTTAAGTGATCTTGATTGAGCTTAATGTTATGTTGATGGGAAAATGCTGGCAAGTCTATGGTTAAAATCATACATGTGTTTATCTTTGAGAGTTTATTGTTGATTCTTTAATTCTTAAATTCTGATGAGCTTTGTGTGGGCATGGAATCATTCTTGATGTCAGGGCATTTGAATACTTTTGTAGAGCTTGAATTCGCATTTGAAGCAAGCATTGTGAGCATGAGTTCTATTTGATGATGGCTAGCCACAGTTTGAAACTTGTACTGCACAATTGAATATTTC
Organism: Solanum raphanifolium; assembly: GCA_036250405.1. Lineage (NCBI taxonomy): Eukaryota > Viridiplantae > Streptophyta > Magnoliopsida > Solanales > Solanaceae > Solanum > Solanum raphanifolium. The sequence continues at coordinate 11,078 of JAJOOE010000355.1, read as the reverse complement.
ACGAGTATATGAACCTCATGTACATTCATGATGAGTCTTGAGTGGAACTAATTATAGACATCTCCATTGAACTGATTAATCTTGTATTTTACTTGAGGACATGCAAAGTCTAAGTTTAGGGTGTTGATGAGTCGGGGATTTTGACTCTTTTAGGGCTTGATATTCAGATTTTTAGTGTGTTCAATGCCTATTTTATGCTCTAAACTGATGTTAAAATGCTAATTTGCAGTAATGAAGGTAAAAGAGCAAGGCAAAGACGTTACCGAGCAAAAAGGGAGCGAAAAACTGAAAAAAGCAAGGTTGGCACTCACCGAGTGTCTCTTCAGCTCGACAAAAGTTATAGCAGGCCAGCCCATGGACAAGACAAACTCGGCGAGAAGATTGGTGTTTTGGTTAACTGTTGAATAGATCGGCGAAGATAACTTTGATCGCCTAAAGTCAAAGAAGAGAGGTGGTAAAAGGCCAAGTCAAGAAGGTGATGGAAAAGAGCAGTCGACGAAGCCCGACTTATTTCGCCAAGTGGCTCTGAAGCTGAAATTCTGGGAACGTATAACTGAAATTTTAAAACGAAGAGAAACTAGTACTGGAGGTTTTGAGAGTTCCCACATTGTCCAGTTTTGGGTTTTAGATCCCTAACATTGTTCTATAACTTTTTGAGTAGAGATTTAGGGAAAATTTGATTTGGAATTAAATTTGAGCATTTTGAAGACTTGTGGATTGTTGCCCAAGCTGATGGAAAATATAGTTGGTAACTATTTCTTGCTCTTTATTATGTGTGGCTAAAACCCCCATTATTTGGGGTTTGATTATGTGATTGAATGTTTCAATTAGCTTATGGGTGTTAGTATTTACTGATTTGATTGTTGATTTGATGTGGGTTCAATTGATAGTTGAGTTTTAATTGATGAATTAAAGTTGCAAATACAATTCTAGACTAGCATTCTAAGCTTTCTAGAGAAAGAAGTTTTAGAGTTAAGACTACTGATTGATAATTCTAGTGATTGGGTTATTGTAGACTTAGCTTGAGAAAGTGGGTATAAATCCAATCCTACTAATCTAGCTTGAAAAAGTAGATTGATTGCGGTATTGGGTTGTTTATATGTGTTATGCATGTCGAGGTTCGAGAGAACTCGCTTCATTCGTCATAGATTATTGAGAAATGGCTATTTCACCTAAAGCTAGCCTACCCACTAAGATTCAATGATTTCTAGTAAATAATAATCACCCATTTAGAGAAATCGGCATTCAATTGATCACACAACTAAGGAACCCTCTATACTTGTTTAGTCCCGATTGTTCATTGTTGTAAATTGTTCACTCAAATCCACCCATTTGACATTAATTGTAAACCCCTTGCCATTTACCTCATTGTTTCGAAAATGTCTACAACTACAAAGGATTAGAACACCATTTTACTTCGTAATTGAATTATTTACCATATCACTCCCTGTGGGATCGACCCTAACTCTTAGTTGGGTTTATTCTTGATTGCGACCGCCTATACTTAGAATCGGATGAAGTGTAGTTGAGCATTATCTATAATCTCATCCTATGATTTACTAGGGCAGTCCGTCGAATGATCTACGGGTCATAGATGGTTTTTGTAGAAGTAATCCACAGTTAGTGTAATTTTGGGGTTAAAGTTAAGTTCTTTGATATGCTTCTATAGATAGTAGGAAGTCCTAAGGATCGTAGAAGAGTCTCGTCAAAGTTGGGTAAATTATAAGGGGTAAATTATAAGGTCCCTGTACTGGGTGTATAGTTAAACATACAGACCATAAATGTTCTACGGTCTGTAGGTCAAACACGTAGACCAGTTCTGGAAGTTAATTCTTAAGGACTTTGGGGTCCTTTCCAATATCTTTTATGCCAAAACTTTGTCATTTAGATCCATAATCTAAGCCCTATATGAAGACTATTATTCCTAAATCTACCCATATTAATGTCATTCTCCTAATTCTCCAAAACCCAATCAAATTCATTATTCCAAATTCTCTCTCAAGCTAAGGAAAAAGAAGAAGATAGTGTTTCACTCCAAGGTCTTCAATTCACAATTTTCTTGTGCTTTGAGTATAAAGGTATGTGGGTATTTACCCATGGAGTCCATTTCTCTATGGGGTCCAAAAGGTTTTTAATTCGTCAATCCGATTAAACTGATCAAATTAGGGTTCTTCTTAATTTTCCAGGGGTTTTATTCAATTATGAGTCAATTGTTGGTTTTCAATCATCTATTGCATGTTATTACATAATTACATGATATTGAGTTGAAATTGTATGAACCCATGCATGATTCATGACTTTTGGACTATGAACTTGTGAAGAAACCATAAACCTATAAACTATGAATTTGAAAAGCTATGCATGTCCTATGAAAATTATGTTTATATTGATAGGGTGCTTTTAGATGAAAGTATCAATGCTATTGTGAAAGGTTTTCTTTCATACAAATATGATCATGATTTTTAAAGGTGTTTCTCACATATGAATTCACAACGGTGAAAGGTTTCCTCACCTATGCTTGGATTGTATTTTAAGGAACTATTCTATGTTTTATTTTAATGATAGGGAGTGGCATTGATCATTGTCTTTCCTATGATATGATGATAATTGATTTTTATTGATTATGTTGGGATTTTTATTAACCTCGAGAAGGCTTTGAGGTGGAGGCTCTAATAGAGTAGTCTCTAGTAAAAACCTCTAGTCTCAAACTACGTGCCCCGATAGAATTGTCTTAAATAACCTAACTAGTTGATCCACTATAGTAAAAGAGGATGTGTACGGACTCTACCTTGGCAAGTAGAAATCCCCTTCTTTCGGTATGGGCATATACCGTATTTCATGACATAGTTCTCATAGTCTAATTATCGGTTAAAGACAACATCCCACAAAATGAATATGTTTCTTTAAAATATTCTTATGTCTCTTAATTTAAATGCATTTCACATATTTTATGATTTATATGATGTAACTTTTTGAAGATTTTAAATGTTCAAATGTTGGTTAGTTGATCATTCTACTGGATTCGAAGAGTTGGTTAGTCCTCATGCTCTGAGAACCGTGACACATTTACTTCCCTTATGTTTTTCTAGTTTTCATATGATGTATGTGGTGTATGGGTTCCATCCCAACCACTCTTATATTGTAGTAGATGGCTTGACATGACTATGTAGACTTCCTCTTATGTCAAACTCTTTTATGATATGAAATTGTCCTTCAAATATATATTCTATTTATCTTGTATAATGTATGCAAGGTTTCTTGTGTAGGCTATCTTGGGGTCTATACGCCATGTCATACCTAAGAGGTACTTTGGGTCGTGTAAATGCCTAACTAAGTCCCTCTAGCTCGACCAAGTGCTGAAACTCTCGTTAAATGTGTTGATACTTTGTCTACGTCTATCAAATACCACATGGTATCCATCTAAGAGAGAGTTGATTCCAAAAAAAAAAATGTTTTAGAGGTTAATAAAAAAGAAATCATATTATAAGGGATCAAAAAGAGAATTTCATAAGAATTCCCTATTGTCTCCCAAAGATAAGATACAAACTTACTTCTCTACACCGATTTGTAGGATTCTACTAGGCATTTTCTCTAACACAAAAAATGTATGTCAACCTAGAGCTCTGATCCCAACTTGTCACAACCTAATTTCTAAATTCATGATCTCACCTACTACACCCCACCAGTAACTAAGCCTAAAACATAGCCCGAAATTATAAGCAACGGGCTATCACATGGAATATAACACTAAGAAGCATGAAGCTTTTAACAATGAGAAGAAAGAGTAATCATCAGAAATGTAATATAAAAAAACAATCCTCGAGACCTTCCATTAGTCTGTAATCGAGCATCTAATCAAAATAGGAATACAAAACTTTTACAAATACAAAACAAGTACAGATTGTCTGTAATTACAAATAAATACTAGAGTAGCCCAAATAGATGGAAACCAGTAACTTCAAATGTCAAAAGCTCACTCTAATCTCCTAAACCCAAAAGTTGATCCACACGAGATCCAAGTCAATCATGAGAACTCATACTACGATCTGAAGGGTGTAGAAGTGTAATATTAGTAATAACAAGTGATACTCAATAGGCATCCGTTGACTGAGCTCCAAAGATAATGCAACTATAAACAATAGGTACATAAGGAAAGTACAACACAAGTAACTAAGACAGATATATCCAATGATAGAACAAGCAATAAAATTGAACAAATAATTGCATGGGGTAAAGAAATTGAGTAGAAGAACATACGTGGAGGTGCAATCCCACCAATCTTATCGCAAACGAAGTTATGTTAGAAAAGTCAACTACCTAAGGTCAAGGATAACTAACATCTAAAAAATATTAGCCACAACCTAACAACTATCATATCAATATTACAAAAATGCATAATATAGTAAAAACAACCTAACCAGACCGCATAAACCCAGAAGGTATAGACAACAAATATAACTCAACTGACTTCCATAAAACTGGAGGATGCAATCAGTAATCAATTATACTGGTGATATGTAATGCATATATATGAAGAAGATGTAGTAGAAAAAGATGAACCATTAGTAACCAAGTATACACACCTACCTCTACATTAATAAAGCAAGGTAGGACCCAATGCATATTACTCTTTATGCAATGCAACCCACAACCATAGGGACCCATAGGAGACATGAGAAGTCCATATACAGTACTTGGACCTGAACCAAGACTTACAACAAATCATCTTTGTCATGGTACTAGAGGTACAAGTAGCCAAATCAATGGAAGAAAGGGCGTCAACATGAAAGTTTGTCAATTAAAAACTGAGCACATCCTAGTTTCCCCTAATGTTTAAACTAGAAAATGAGTGCTTCCTCGATGCCTCATTAATCTCGAAGACCAATTTATCAAAGTGATCCATGTTGTATGAATCTCATTAAAATAAATTTAGAATAATAACCAAGTTTAAAACACTCTTTCTCAAAAAGTTGTGATTATCAATGCATGAACAAAGATTATACCACAAAACATGTGCAAATGAGCAGTCAATACAATACATTTCACCACAAGCATCTAAAAAAGTTACATGCAATCAAAAATATAATACTAGCCCAACCATGCTACCAAGATGGAGAGAACTAACTTGAATCCAACTGGTCCTCACCACAACCTTAGACCTAACCATATAACAACAAATTAATAAAGCATATCCTGTCTACCGCTAATCATTAAGTGAAGGGATCAAAAAGAGTTTCAGAATAAAATAACGGGAGAGATAACTTAAGGATCGATGCCTTAGCCCCAAACACATTGCTCTAGCTCATAACCGAGACCAACTAATGAAAACCAATGGCCACGATGAGCCTCTAAAGTCTCAAACACTACCAGAAAATAATCAACCTGAAGCAAGCCATGCAAGATACATATAACACATTGAAAGGCATCTAAGGCTCAATAAAATCCTAAGGTCTTAATTATCAATCATAATAAGGATAATCATGCAGAGAAAAGCAAGGCTACTAGCCTAAACTAAGGAGCTCGTTAACCACAATAAGCCCAACACTTCTACAGGAATTAAGAAAAGAGAAAATAAATGAAAGGAATTCAAATATTTTACAAATAACAACCTTAAACACATGGAATTCATACCAAACATCATCTAATAAAGCCCAATCAAGAAAGTAGATTGTAGCCTGCCTCGAAGAGGATCACACGACCCTAAATCCACCACGCAAGAGTTATTAATTTCTGAAACACCTCTAAAAGATGCCACACTAACAAATTATTTATTACATCATCAATACATATGTTAAAACACCGAAATTACAATAATTAGATAAGGAAAAAAATTGAGTCAAAACGAGAATGTGGGATCCACATCAGAAATCCTAAAATAGTAAAAAGGACCTAAATAGCATAAGGAACTTGTGCCCTTAAAACATGCACAATTCCAGCTCAAAATGGGCTAAAACTACCCATGCAATAAAACCACCACTAAAGCTCTAAAATCAATCTTAGATAGTGCCTTTAGGGTAGAAAGTACCTCAAAATTATGACTTACATGCTTCCACGATCACTCAAACATGTAGCCACATCAATTATGGATAATATGCAACTCGAATTTCCAAAAATATAGGCCTAAAGCTCTGACAATCGCATTTTAAAATGGGGAAAAGGCTAAAATTGGGATTTTATAACTCAACAATCTCGTCCCTAAAAAACATTTCGTGTCACTAAAAGACTATTGTTCCATTGCTAAACATCTGCACCAGAAAAACAAGATTTTGCTATTTTTCAAAGTCTCTCAATTGACCCTTGAGATTCGTGAGGGACTCGATAAAAATAAACTAGATATGTCACCCCACTAAATTCAACTTTATGGACAATACATAACAATAAAACTTACATATGAGGTTGTCTAAATGTAAAGTAGGTCCCACATCCAAGTTCTATTCTAAACAGAATTCTACAAGAGGGCTCAGAACAAAACCAGAACCTTGGGATCCACACGATAGATCATTCGACACAAAACTCGACATTTTGAAAATAAGGAAATCCTTAGAAATGCATTCTTCCTAGAGTTATAATAGAAATTGACAGTAAAAACTCTAGAAGCTCTGAAACACAAAAACTTACACCTAACTCAGATGAACAACATGGTGATTGAACTGTCAGTCCCAGCAAGTCATAAATGACTTGTAGTCGCTACAGAGATCAAAATCCAAAAAAGATTGGAAAACAAAGGAAATGATCTAGAGTGTCATTATACATATGTAATGAAAGGTTTGTTTATCAATGAGTATGAAATAATAGTTGTTCAAGTGGAAGGCTAGACAACATACAATGTATATTCCCTTTCCTGCTCTTATTAGTTATTTATGCATGCAAGTTGATTGTCATGTCTTCAAGGAGTTGATGTAGATCTTTGAAATAAGGACATGATTATTTATCAAACAAAAAGAATTAAGATGGGCTAGTTGTCAAAAGAAAGAAAGTAATTGCCCATATATATTTGTCTTCACAAGCTATACCATATGTTTCACAATTTCTCCAACAACATCCACAGCCTAAGCTCAAGGCCTAATCAAGTTGGCACATATTGCTCGAGACCTCAACTCTCTCAGGAAAAATTCATATGGTCCTTCATTCAAAATTGTTGGAAAACCCTACATTTCACAACAACACTAAATTTTGCTAGCTTAACTTCTAAGTTTGGGGAATTACTGCAAGCTTGGAACAACACAAATGCAATACATGAAAGAATCCAATAAAAATTTCACCTATATACTATACTTATTGCGAGAATATCAAAGAGGGAAATTCTTGTCACTTTACTGAATCAGAACACAAATACAATGTTTATTGAGGTTCAAGGACTCGTAACATCTGGTTGTGGACTTGCGGTTGTAATTTATCTTTGATTGTGGGATTTTAATGTTCATATTCATTGTGTGTTACACAACTTAATTTTCTGCACCACCAACTTGATTAGACAACATTTTCTCTTCTAAGGATTTATCAAACTCCAACTTCTACAAATATATATAAGATACTCCTTTTTGTTAAAGTGAAAGGGCCTTCTTCAATTGATATAGAATAATATGTAAAAATATATATAATATTAGATAAAATACATAGGCAAGAATAGAAGAATGTTAGAAAAAAATGTTGAAGAAAAGCCTTTTGTTTCACACAGAACCTTCTAAATTTCATAAGCACGCAGTTGAATTATATCCATGCATTGTTTCAATTAGATACAATGTAGCAAGCTTACACTTAATGATTTGTTGTGATCAAAATACTTATCGTTCTAGGTATTTTTAATATTTTTATTAAAAATACGTCACATAATTAAATAGTCTTATTCAATTAGAGATGACCTATTGCTTGCTCATTTTATACAATAGGAGATTTGTCATTGTTCATTGATTAGCAGCTTCAAACTAGATTTGCAATAGTTCCAGATTGATTTTGTAGCATTGCAAGTTTATTTTATCTTCTGCTTTTCTGAGTTTAAGTTTATATAAGTCCAATCATTGCAATATGATTTTTTCTTCAATCTTTTCCGATGTCCCAACAACACTAAAGGACCAAATCTTCTAGGTTGGGTTCTTTGGTAGGCACCCCATGCTCCTCTGATAGTACAATTTTAAGTAAAATACTCATAACATTTTGTAGGAATGTCGAAATAACAAATAATTTAAAGTGTTGCAAACAAGACTTTGAAGGCTTTAATTTAATATGCACCTTATAGCTTAATTACTTAACATCATATGGAAATTTGGTAGTGTGGAAAATTTGATATAGGTGTGGTGAAAATAAATACTTAAGGGAGTTTACTTGGAAATTCTTGAAATGCAAGTGCTTAACGAATTATGAATTATATGAATAGCAGTTTTGTCATGGCATTTGCTGCTACTATTCAGTGCAGATCTACAAATAAAGTTGAATTTGAAGCTTCCAAGTTTGGAATGGATTGGTGTATTGAGAATGGACTAACAAATCTCATTTTGGAGTTGGATTCTTAGTTGCTAATTTACATGATCTGCAAGAAGACGACCTCTAACATAAGAATAAAAAGAGAAATCACATATATAAGAGGTGGTGCATACTTACATACAATTTACAATGTGTTAAAAAGGGGGGCAATGGGGGTTTGAGTCAATAACGAACTAAGGGAGTTCCTCGAGATTACAAGTATTTTGCATGATTTGTTAAATGTTGTACAAGTTTTTTCGCATGAATATTTAGAGAGTTTCGGTGTATCTATATCACTAAATAAGAGATGGAGATAGAGATAGATAAAAGATTGGAAGGAATGGGAGCAATCGAGAATGTCAATATATAACACCTCTGAAGTGCCTAACTCAAATAAAGTTGGAAAGTGCAGAAAATGTTTCTGAATCCTGCAACTTTTGTCCTTCACGGGAGGTGTTCATAGGCAGTATTAGATTTCACTGTCCGTGGAAGCCTGCCGTAGAAGGGAAATCCGAAAATTAAAACTTCAAGTTACCCACCATGAACAGATGACAGTCCATAAATGGATTCACAGATCTTAGACGTGGCCGCAGATCCCCTTTTGAGAATGGTTAGTTTGGGTATGAGAAGATGGATGAGTTCCACAACCATTGGGTGGTCCTATGGACCGTGGATGGGTCTGTAGACCATATCATTGAGCCTTAGGGAAATTGGATTTAAGGGTTGTTGTATGGGAAGTTTTTAAGGATTGTGTAAGGTTTCACGAGCCGTGGTCCTTATCATGGAATGAAGGTTAAGAGACTTGGTATTTTTTATTCGAAAGGATGGGCATGTGTATGGACCGTGTAATTGTTAACGGTCTGTAAATGGGATCATCGAGTTGAACTTTAGAATGATGGGATTTCTTCCTTCGCCTTCCATAAACTCTTTGATGACCCGTGAACATTTCAACGGATCTTAGAGGGGGCCCGTAGAATTTGTTTTACAGTTATTTTCCAGGGATAGTTTGGTGTTTTCTTACTCTTTCAATTACTCGACAAAAATATTTCAGGCCTAACTTTGAGACTTTATCACTGATTCCTATGTTTAGGAACCCATGCTATGCCAGTATTTTATGATTATGATTTAAGTTATGTTACTATACATACATTATATTACTAAGGGTTTTATGAATCAAGGATGCTTTTAGATAAAGTATCAATATGTTTATATGAATATCGTTATTTAGATACTTCAAATAAGTGTCTCAAAGATTATGTTATCAAATTATGATTTTTAAGAAGGTAATTTTGCGATGATTATCAATTTTGTATGAATGTTTCAGTATTAGTAGATTCTTAGTGTTTCAAAGAATATGGTTATGATTATGCATATTTCAGGTTGGGAGTTTATTTAGCACCGAGTTGACAATGGGATAAAGTCTCACCCGTTAGTAGAAGCTTGAGACCTTTAGCAGAGATTCCCTTGTCCAACAACTCTGTACCCTGTAGCACCTTGTCTAATTTATGTTACCTAGTTAATCAACCTTAGCTCTTGCATATGGTACATATCTTGGTAAGTAGGACACTCTCTTTTCGATATGGGAGCAGTACACTAAATTTCATGTTATAGCTCACATGGTTTATGTCGGCTAATGGTATCTCCCACACTTGTTATGATCATTATCTTTTAAATATTGCATTGACCCTGTATGATATTGTGAAATCATACTATCAATTCTATGTTATGTTTACTCAGTCATTGCATTATCATATTCTCAGATTTATCATGTTATTATGTCATATTTATGCATTTTCCCCATATTCAGTATATTCTGACTACTGGTTACATACATTCTTATGCCTATATTATCTTATAATATATGTGGTGATGCATCCCATTAGCCTCACGGTTAGTACATGATTCTATCATTCTGCTAAATTTTGGTAAGTCCTTATGGTTCAGGGAAATGCCACTTATGAGTTTATATCTTTGTTTTCAAACTTCATTTCTGTTTGAGATGTTCGAGTGAGCTACGGTTTGTCGAAACAATTCACTTATGATTAAAGGCTAAGTCAGACATTAGTATTTCTTCTTATGAGTTTTTATATTCAGATTATTTTTATATGTTTGGATTATCATTTGAGACTTTATTCCACTTATCATGCTATTTCAATTATGTGCATTTTCTTAGTGTCATACTATGCTATGTGATTATTTTGTAGTCTTTTACATTTCTTGGTGCCATTTCACGTCTAGGAGGTAGTCTTGGATCGCAGCAAAATAATTAAAGGACATATTCCACAAGCTAAGAGAAAGGTGAGATGGAGAGTTCTTTATAAGCCACAACGACGAATCAATCAGTCCTTCCCTGATCACTGGCATTATCAAAACTCTTGATAATAGATTTTTCCTCATTTTAGTTTAACTGCTATGATAAGAATAACAAAAGAAAATGAAGAAATAGATAGAAAAACGGAAATTGAAAAAGTAAAACAACAAGCAAAAAAGGAAGTACAACAATTAGAAGAAGTAAAAAATACTAAAATAATAGAACTAGAAAAAGAACTAGCAATATTAAAAGAAATGTATGAAATTAAACAAAGAGAAAAAGAACAAAAAACAAAATTAGCAAATGA